>JAODAL010003398.1:0-174732 GCA_025379985.1 Phyllomedusa bahiana | reverse complement strand
ATTGTTAACATTCCCCCTCCCCCCTTTTTATCCCCCCTAAAGATATTAATCCTACTACAAGTAAATTCGCAGTCCCCCCCCCTTTTCCTTTTTGGGTTCACCGGGACCCTAACCCTTTGGCTATCATTAAACCCATACCCTAACAAAACCCTTCTGGCCTCGGGAATTGTTCTTAATGTAATGGGGGCAAAAAGCCCATCCTGCAAAAAAATTTGTGTCCCTACCCAACGGGAACCCCTTTTAAAATTTGGGTTTAAAACGGCTAGAGCCAAAATATGAAATTCCGAGCCCCCTTTGCTGTCATACTCATCTTTTCCTGGGTTAAACGAGATTTTTCCTGCTTGCACTGGATCCTCAAAAGCCCGGGAAAAACTTTGGGTTCCCCCTATTAAATCGGCGCAACCCACTTTGGTTTTTGGGGTGGCAGGGGTTTTTTTCCTATGTTTTTGAATTGCGTGGGGTTTTTTTTGGAAATTTCCTCTAAAAAATTTTTCCCCCCGCCTCTTTGAAGGTTAACATACCACCAAAGTCCTTTTTTCGGGAAAATTTTTTAAAAGTCGCTGGAAATTGCAAGTTAAAAGGGATCGCTTTTCACCAACGGGCGAAAAATTTTGTGGGAAACACTTCCTTTTTAGAAAATTCCCCGCCAAAATAATCCGAAAAAAACGAGATTTTGTCCTTTAAAAACATCATTTTACTTTTTTTTGTGCGGAAAAGTTTGTTTTTCCTTGTTTTTCCCCGCATAGTCCGGGGTTTTTTTACTACCCACCCCCCCTTTGGTTTGGCGGAGTTTTCCCTCCCTTCGGGGGGTTTTCGGGGGGCCCCTATTCTGGGGGCTCTTTCAACTTTTTAGTGGGCCTTCCAAACCCAAGGGAAATCTTAGGAATTTCCCCCACAGGCAAAAGTTTTTGGCGGGCTATTTTCCCTTGCCCTTATTTTAACTCGTCCATAATTTTTTACATTTTTTCCCAAAAATGATCTTTTTTTTCAGATTTTCCCCCTTTTTTGTTTTCTAAAAATCCCCCCCCTAAGAAATTTTTTTTCCATTGAACTTCGCCCCCCCCACGGGTAAAATCCTCCACCCCAAACTGACCCTCCCCCCTCCACATCATTGATCGGGGAAAACCCTTTCTGTTTGTCTAATCCGATTTTTTTGTGGCGGTGATGCGTGACCGCATATGACATGAGGGGGTTTACAAAAACCTCAAAAGGGGGCCCAATAAATTTCGGGGACCAATTTTTTCCCGCTACCCCCCCCCACCCCTAGTTTTACAAGAGATCGCCAGTCCGGGTTTTTTTGCTACTCAAAATTCTCCCTTGTACAGTAGATGGGCCTGGCCCCTTTCCCTGGGCCCCTAGGCCCCATTTGTTTTGTGCTTTTGGGACAAAAAGGGGCGGGGAAAATTTTTGTTTTTTGCATTCTCAGTCTCCCAAATCTCAAGTTGTTATTTGAAGGGTTTCCCTGAGGCCCGGATATTCTCCTTACCTTTCTTTGGGGGATGCTACCTGTCCCTCTAAGTTTTTTTGCGGTCTGGGCGGAAAAAGGTATTATTGAAACGTGGAAGCTGATCCCCTGTGTTTTGGTAGCCCCAATGAAAAGGGCCCAAATGGGGCGGGACCTCTGTATGTGATGCCAGCCCCTGAAAAGGCTATTGCTTCCTGCTTCTCCCCTCTGTTATGGGGGGATGCAAAATCAGGAGGACTCATAAACCTTCTGAAAGCGGGCCCCCGGTCAGGGTCGAAAAGGAGGCCGTGGGGGGTGTCAATGCGCGCCCAAATCCTTGTGGACGGGGGGGGGTGGGGGCGCCATCTTGTCCACGGGGTTTAGTCCCCGGCCGGGAGATGCGCCCCCCTCCCCAGGGACTTTATGTGCATCCCCCCGCTGCTTCGCGCCCTCTCCGTGCCCCCCGGAGCTGACGCGCTGTTTCGGGCCACGCAAAAAGTGCCAAAAAATTTTCCCCCGGCCCTGAAGCGGGGGGGGCATTTTAGGGGGAAACCCGGGGCCAGAGCTTTTCACTCCTTGCTGTGACCATGGCCGCCCCCGGGAAACCCGGGAAAAACCCGACTAGGGGTGTTTTTTTAAAATAAAAAATTAAAAAAAAAATTTCCCTTGAAACTCCCAAAGGGCCCAGGACAGATTCTGTGCCCTGTATTTTTGGGGGGTATTTTTAAAAGGATGCCCCTTACGGCGCATACCTGTGTGCGTCACAAAGGGCCCGGGTTTTTTTTAGAAAAAACGAAATGACCCAGAAAGAAAGCCGGGGGGACCCCGGCATGTGCAAAGTGCAAACGCCTACCTTCTAGAGAAAATTTAAACAGTTAACTTGAGGGTAAAACCCATAAAATGGGTTTTAAAAACCATTTCAAAACGGGAAAAAGGGGGGGCAGCCTGGCCCGCTCAAAATTTTGGCCCAAAAATAAACGCTCCCCTCCTGAGCCCCCAAATCCCTGTTTTTAAGGGGCTAGTTTGGGCCAGAAATTTGGTTTCTGGTTTTGGGAAGAAACATAATACCGGAGGTTATCAGAGGGGGCCTTTTCCCCGGGAAATGTACCGGGAGAAAAAATCCTTGACCCAGAAGCCCCCGACAACTAAAAAAAAGGTACAGGCGGCTCCTGGGCCCGGGACACCGTCGCGGGACCCTCCTCGCGCCCCTTCGCTTTTTGGGCCCACAGCATTGAACCTAGAGCTTCAGGGGACAGCACACAACACTCACCTGCACCATTTTACGGTCCCGGGCCCCGGGAAGGGGCCAAAAGCGGGGGAGCGGCAAACGTTCCGGGACAGCTCCCCCGGGGGACCATCTGTGAGGTAGGGGGGAAAAACGTAAAGGTTCAGCGCCCTCCCTGCCTTGAAACCCACTTTCCAGGGCCCGGGGGAGGCCCTCCGCCCCGTAAAATTTACTGCACAGGCTTTTAAAAAGGGGGGAAATACGGAAAAAAATCCCTGCTGAGGAGGGGTTTTCCTAAGAGGCGGGGGGAGGGAAAACTTTTATATCCCCCCCCGGCCAACAATAGCAGGGGAAAAGGGCCCACCCCCTATAACTCCCCCCCCCAAAGCCTGCAGGGGAAAAGAAAATAAGAGTGAGACCTCTATTTTCCCATTTTTCTTGGGGGGTATATGATATAGTGAGGAGCATATTTGACTTAAAATTCTTGCCGGGTTTAAAAGCCCCCCCGAAAATTCCCCCCAAATAAAATTAAAGGGACCCCAAATTCCTTTTTCCCAAATCGCCCTCCCCTCCCCTTTTTTAACATAATAGCTACAGATAAGTGCCACCAGGGGGAAATATTGCTTTATTATATTCTGATCTGCCGCAAACTGCAGTGAAAGGATAATAACAGCCAAAGATTTTTTCCCTTGCCTATTTTTGGGAATTTTTGTATAGTGAAGGGCATACTACCTTAGAATCCTTGTTGGAAAAAGAACCCCGCGAAAATCCCCGCCTTGTGTTTTGGGCACCTCTTTTCCCCTTCCTCATGTTTTTTTATATGGGGAGTGACAACAAGTGCCACTAGGGGGCGATTTTGCACATTACATATTTTGATACTAATACAAGCTGCAAACTGACTTTTTTTTTACTAAATTTTTGTGGGGATTCTATAATTTGTCTGCTCGTAGTACTGGTAAAACCTTTATTCACATCTTACCCGGGCAAAAAACCAAAAGGGCAACACCCGCCCCTAGGAACCCCAAATATAATTCAGTGGCCACAATTCTTTTAAAAACTTATTTAAAAAGCATCCCAAATTTAGTGAAAAGACTCTTTTTCTCTCATCTCACCCAAAATCCCCTGTTTCATAAACTCGGGGGACGATATCAATATGCCGAACTCCCAAAACCCGGGGGCTCTGCCAAAAAATCGGGGATCCAAAACCAACCCCTCGATTCAAAAATGGTGGGACCCCTGCGAAGATATGCTTGATGTGATCCCAAAATGCGATCAAATGGGAAACATGGGTCTGACTGGCCCGTCCTCTGACTCTCTTGCGAGCCAATTGAAAGGATCCCGGTGCTACTCCAATTCAGGAAGGGAAGAAATATCTCATTCCCCTTTCCCCACACGACGTGACTTTAGGGCTATGGTAAAGAAGTTAAAAACCCCCTGAAAGGAAATAGGACTTTTCGTTCTGATGAAAGCAAAGCTTTTTGAGTAGAGGAACTAGAGGGAGCCCACGACGTAAAATCTTTTAAATTCAGCCTCCGAACCGGGGTGTCTTCAAGCTCAAATGCTTAGACCCAAATACTAAAAATTAGGGCCCCCTTGTTAAAAAAACCCCCGGAAGGCGAAAAAAATTTGGTCAGAGGGGTAAGGAAACCCAAAAGGGCCGGGAAGATGTAACTGTTTCTCCCCAAATTTTCAACTCGACCCTTTAAGGAAAAGCCAACGCACCCATTAAATTTGCCCCGAGCCATGAGCCTAAAACCAAAGTGGGGATGGGACCTAGAATTATAATATGTCCCCTAACGACCGAATTAAAAGACGAACTAAACTTGGCTAGAAAAAAAAGCCCATTAAATATGAAGAAGGGGATGTTACCTTTTTCCCTATCTATATGGATGACATTAACAAGAGAAGGGTTGCGACCTTTTTACTATCGGAACTTAAAAAACGAATATTCCTAGAAATGGGGTTTCCCATTCATTTTGTTGCGAAAAAAGTGGCAAATCATAGTGCTCAAGGGCAAAAGGTTTTAAACTTTTTGCTTTTCCCTTAAAACTCCAACCGGAAACAGGAGGGGGAAATCGATTACCTTCTTGCCTCCCAACCAATTTGGCAGCCAGCACAAAAGAAAAAGACAACAACTTTAAAACCCGGAAAAAGGGGATCTTCCCCAGCCCCAGCTCTTCTACAAAGACTTGAGTATAGAAAAATTTTTTTAATTTTTCTATGGATTCTTTTCGGTCACTATATATGGTAGTTTTTTATGTTTAGGGGCCCTGGTATTATTACTAGAAACCAAAAAAGGGAAGCCAAAGAAATATTTAGAAAAACGGATTTTGCCCCCTTTCCACTGGGGCCCAAAACCTCAGAACCTATGTTTCCACCTTCTCCTTTCCTACCATCCCCCCTTTTCCCCCCCCCCTTTTCCCCTTTATCCTTCCTTCCACCCCCTTCCTTTCCCCCTATTACACTCGGTTCGGACTTCGGTACCCTACTAAAGTGGGAATTAAAAAACCCCCCCCCCTTTTTTTTTTTTTGTTTTTTTTTTTTTCCCCTCTCTCTCTTCTTTCTCTCTCTCTTGTAATTTTCTTCCCCCCTTTTTTTTTCTTTTTCTCTTTACCCCTTCTCCAGGTTGTTTTTACAATTTTAGAGGTCTAAGGGAGGGTGAGTGGCCATCCACTATACCCCCCACTGAGTTATCCCGGGTTCTAGGTTCCTCCCTTTTTTATTTTTCTTCTTCTTCTCCCTATTTTTGGGGCCTCGAGATGGTGGGAGGTTTGAAAGCATTATCTCGGGGCATTTTACTACCCTTTTTTCGGTTTAAACCCCACTCCTCTATACCAGGGTTTTAAACTCGGGTCCGATAATACTGGGCACTTTTTTAATTTACAATTTTGATATTTTGTTTAATGTTTGCCCATTATTGTCTTGTCCCCTCCCAAACCCCATGTGCCATACCCCTAAAATCGTCAAACGCATGGTATTTGGTAAGAAAACACACGTCATAATGCTATTTCTCTCCTATGCATAGATATGGCTTGTTAATTTTTTATTAAAGCCAAAGGTTCAATCGTCTTTAAGAGGCCGTGTTGACAGAAATTGAAACATCAAAGCCGACATAGCTTCATTCAAGAAACACTTTTCAACAAAGCAGGAAAAAATTTTTTTTTGTCAAAAGGGTTTATCCCATAGTTTATAGTCTATGGATTAAAAGAAAGGGGGAAATTGCTATCTTTTTTATCTCATCTTTTCCCCTTCAGGTGTTTGACTCTATCGACCCACAGGGGGGAAAAGTTTATGCACGGTCCTATCTAGGGAATTTTTCCAAATTTTTTTTATATGCCCCTAATCAACACAAAAATTTTTTTAAACCGGTTCTCAAAAGCTTCAGCGATTTCGCCTTTATGGTAATGAGGAGGCGACTTTAATCTAGCTTTTTGGACTCAATAGATAGATTAAGACTTGGAGAAAAAAGTGAGGGGGGCTTCAGCCCCATCTCTAGAGCATTTCGCAAAAAATATGCGGGTATGGTTTTGACTTATGGAGAAAAAGCCCCTCCTAGGAAGAAATATTCCTTTTTCTCTCCCCCTAATCCACATTCCGTATTTAAATTTCTTCTTTGGGAATATATTGGGTTTAGGCGGATGGCGGGCGGGGAAAAATTTGGCGATAAATGGGGGGCCCATGCCCCAGTGACACTTTTCACTAGTGGGGATAATGTCCCGATACGCCAATGCCATGGGGCTTAATGAGAAGTTGATTAAACCCTTTTCCCCCGAGGTGAGGAAAAAGCACGCATATTGTAAAAATTCTTTGAAGTAACGAGGGGTCATTTCGTCACCCCCCATTCTATGGGAAACCCACAAGGCGGTCATCGAGGTGGTGCATTGCACTTGGGGTAGGATAAAGAGAGATGCTGGTTTGCGGGGGGAAAGGTTGAAACACAGCTCAGGGAAAGGGGGCAATATGGGGGGGACAACCATCTCGACCTCCTTGAGAAAAGTAGTAGCCATAAAATTCCCAGTTGCGATCTTGGAGTATAGAGCGGGGAAACCTCCTATTTTTTTCTGACAAAAATATTATGAATGGGGCCCAAAAAATCGCCACGTTTTCTTTCTAAACAACTGCGAGAGGAAACGGCGAACCCGGCCCTCATCTTGCAATGCTTTTGGGAAGGTTACATATGATCCGGGTAAGATGCCGGCTTGTTTCATGATTTTTTTTCAAGACTTTACTCCTCCCGACACTCTCCCTAAGAACCGAGGCAAAAAATTGTTGTTAGAAAACTTTTCCAAATCCTTAACCTCCCTTCGTTATCCCCGGAAAGGTCCCCCTCAACTCACCTATTACCTCTGAAGAGCTAGGAGAGGTTTTGAAGTTGCTACCTAATGGGTATAGCTCGTTACTCTCTCCATATCAAACGCAATTATATAACTCTCTATTGGAGGGAACAAACAGCCCATCTTCTTTTCTGCACTCCTACATCTTTTGATTTCCCAAACCAGTTTAAAAAAACCCCGAATCGGTAATTACAGCCAATTGCCTTGCTAAATTCAATTAAAAATTTTTTTCCAAAAATTTAGCTAACAATTTGGGGTGTGGTTTCCCCAATTGGTCCACAAAACCAAGTTGGTTTTGTACTCAAACCCCCAGGGAGGGGATTGGCGGGCAATAAATTTGATAGTGCAATAACAATTTTTAATAACCGGCCTTATCCCCAACAAGATGCAAAAGGGCCCCCCTTTGCCCCTTAATTTGGTCCTTTTGTTTTTAAGGGCTTGGAACTAGGCATTTGGGGCCCCTTTCCCCAAATGCCCTCCGTGCGCTATATCGGCCCACAGCAACTATCAAACCCCCACATAATATGTCCCATTTAAAAGGCCAAAGGGCCGCAGGGAGTTTAACCGCTCGCTTCCGCCTCGTCTCCACCCCAATATCAAGGGGGGTTTTTATGGGGGTAGGGGTTTAAATTTCACTCTTTGTGACGACATCTGCACTCTGAGTCCCACTACTCTCTGCCGAATCTACACACCTATAACCAAATTTAGATACTTTTAGGATTAATATTAAAACACGAAAACGGGGGCCCTCCCTTAAACTTTTCCCCCCCATGAAAAGCTTATTGAAGAGTAATTCCGCTATAATTTGGGGTTACTTCTTTGAAATTTTGGGGTAAACCCGACAAACCCTTATTTTTCTTATATAATAGCAATTTCCTCAAATGTATCGGAGATAGTACTTTTTGGCCCGAAATGGCAGACCTTGCCACTTCTCTATTGGGGAAAATTTCGGCGGTCAAAATGACCATCTACCTAAAAATTTCTTTTATTTGTTTTAAGCTCTCCCGGCCCTGTGCCCTGGTATTTTAAAAGTAGCAAGCGTCGGTCTTGGGTTTTTTTGGGGGAGGCCGGCAAGAATAGGAAAGGGGGTAATGCGGGGAAAGAAAAATGGGGGACTGGCATTCCACACCCCAAAAAAAAATTACTGGCCCCAGCTTGCGGATACCGCGGGGGGCCACCTTTTTTGCATTTCTAAAAGGCTGAAAAAGAGGAAATTTTGGATGGTCCGATGCCCCCAACCCCCTGGGGGAAATCCTTACAAGGAATGGGCCCCCTTTTTGGGGCCCCCTCGATGACGGAAAATGTGTGGATCGTTGCGCTAAGAGATTTGGGGTTTGCTCACCCTCCCCGGCAATATCTTTGTTTAAAATGTTTCCAAGTGTGGAAGGCATCCAAAGCCAGGTATGCCCAACTCTTAAATTGCAAAATGTAGACTATAAAACCTACAATTTATCCCTTTTTAAAAAACCTTCAAAAACGGTTTCACCTACCAGATGTAGCCACTATTCTATCTACAAATTACCCACTTCTCTAGGTCAGTGTTGGGGAGCAACAGAGTTACTCGACCTACGAGATTTGAATTGACATGTAAGCTATATACCTCGACTAGAGGATTGATTTCCCAAATTTACTCTATGCTATTACATCCCAGCCCTGAGGAGCTTCCTAAACATCCTTACATGGGGAAGTGGGAGGGGTACCTGGGGAGACGGCTTTCTGGGGAGGAGTGGAGATTGATTTGGAGAAGGGCAGGTCAAACGTCCCAATGCACCCATATAAAGAAAACCAGTATAAAATCATCATGCTGTGGTATCATACGCCCTCCCTACTACACAAAAATAACCAGAGCATTCCGGATCAGTGTTGGAGATGGGGGCTCGTGAGGCAAACGTCTTCCACATTTTTTGGGAGTGCCCCCTATAAAGAGTTATTGGAGACAGGTTAAAACGTTGGTTGAAAATAATCACGGGGAATCCCGGTTTTCCTATGATCCTTATGCTTTTTAATGAAAAAATTTCCCTTTTCCCCAGCTAGGAAAAACTACAGTGCTTTATTCTTACAAAATTCCCCACAGCAGCAAGATGCTTAGTCTCTGTTTTTTTGGAAACCCGGAAAAAATGCCCTGCATTGGAGGACGTACTTTGCAGAACTTAGGGAAATGAGGGTGATGGAAAGCTTCAGCCTCTCTAAATAAAACTCTGGATAGATTTGAGGGGATATGGTTTTCAATGGGTTTGGTATTCTACCAGCCATGGGATATGAAGCCACAAAGAATGAGGGCCGCATATACCCTCTAGAGTTTCTTGATTCAACAAGTCTTCCAATGCCAGTAGCATCAATACTACTCCCCCCCCCTTCCCCTTACCTTCCGTGTCTGTCTTGTCACTTGTTTAGTTGTTAATTAAATGTTATTCTTACTGTCTTACCCTATTTTGGAATTTTATGTAAAAATGCTCTGATTACTTCTAGAATGTGGATATAATACATTGCCTAAAAGACGTTCAGAAGCCTTAAATATGCCATTCAATGTTAAGAGGCATAGTAATTGTATACTATTGTTTTAGGCATTGTTACTCCCTGTAACTAATGATATTATCGAACATTGTAATATTCTTGTTTTAAAAAAAAATAAATAAAATCTTTTTATAATAATAAAAACACAGTTAAACCATAACAGGACAGGACCAATGCCTGCATCTGAACTTAACTGGTTTGGCTCAAATCCTTTTCACTTTGCAAAGCTCCTGCGAGCTACATTGTGAATTGAGGATGATTACATTCCAATAGAGTGCGCTGTGGAGTTCCTCAGCTCTTTTCCCATAAGCCTTTGCTTTATGCAAAACATCAGTGAGGTCTGATAGGCGAGTAAATCCTCACACCAACCAATTTATTGGTGGCTCTCCTCAATGAGAGATCTTTCCTCCTTTTGCCTTAGTTAGTGTAATACTACACGGTCTCTGAGTAGTGGGTGTGTCTGATTGTTCATCAGTCCTGTGCAGCCTCTCCCAAGTCTCCTGCTGGGAATGGAGTTTTTTTTTTTTTTTTTTAAATTCCGAGAATAAGTTTATTGAAGTAGAAAATGTAAAACAAAGCATATAAAGCAAAAACCATGCAATACAAAGTATATTGAAAAACCATACAAAGTTTGTAAGAAACAATTACATAGCAGTAAGTCACAATGTACTTGAGCTGTCCATAAGACAGCTCAGCCTTATCAGTACCAAAAATAAGGCACACAAATTGTAAATGTAAAAAATTAGACTCTGCATAAGTGTGCACACCTCAAATAAACTCCTGCTTAAAAAAACAATTGGAATGGAGTTTTTTTGACCTGTCTCTGTAAGTATGGCTTTGCATCTGTGATTTAAGGTAACTCATATCTTATTTTGTATGTGACTGGATGGTAAAGTTAGTGTAGAGGCTTGCAGAACAATGAGGACCCTGCAAGCTTGTGGAGTTTGGCCAAAATAGCAACTAATACCTCATGTTTCTGTGAATTGTTTATGGTGTTATAAGTGGATTGCAAAAGGCAAGTCCTTTATCCTGTTTCTTCCTTTATAAACTATTCCTGGTCTAGGCTAACTATCTGCAAACTTGTATCAAAAGCTGCATATGCGAATTTAAGTAACCAACTGTGGCTACCATCACTAATATGGAGGCACCAGGGGCGTAACTAGAGAAGCCTGGGCCCCATAGCAAGCTTTTGGATGGGAAACCCCCACCCTCACCCGCCTCCCCGACCACGAACATTTACCAGGACCTCTTAGGTGATGCAATTACTAGATAATACAAGGAGTGAACACCTCACCATAGATATCACCATCATACGGCTACCAAACAAATCCCACTATACCCCGATCAACATTACCAATAGCGCTACTACATATGGACCTGATTAAACCGCAAGAACACAACCACAAATTACCACCCAGCAGTGACTGAATAATTACTGAATAAAGATCTGTATACAAAAACTGATATTACCACCATATAGTGGTATATACCAGTGTACACAGGCTCTGCAGACATATAAGTGATTATAGCGCAATTACATCTTGTGACTCACAGGTGACGTTTCTCCGATGAGTCGTTGACTTTCCCTTTTGTTCTGCAGCCATTCCAGACCGCCATGATGACTTGTCCCAGCAGATTTACACACAAATATCTTAGAATCTTCAGTTTTCCAGCACCTCACTCCCTGCCCCCCTACCTATGTACAAACTTCCCATGTGTGGGAGAGTGGGTACAGGCCACAGGTTAGAGGCACAGTCTCCTAGAAGGGAGGAACAAAGGATTCACCCCCTGGAGATTGTATTACAGCTATGACCTCTAACCCTCAGAATCATGTTACCAGGTAGACTTCACTTAGATAGGTTAGTAGGCCCTTAAGGTCTCAATAAAGCAGGTAGGCTACAGGTAGGTAGTTAGATTGGCCCTAGGTAGGCAGTAGTTAGGCCCCAGTTAGGTAGACAGCCCCCAGGTAGGCTGTAGGTAGGCCCCAGGTAACTAAGTAGGCAGGTCACAGGTAGGTTGAAGGTAGGCCCCAAGTAGGTAGGCTGCAGGTAGGTAGGTAGATTGGCTCTAGGCAGGCAGCCACCAAGTAGCTAAGTAGGCTGTTGCTAGGCCCCTGGTAGCTAAGTAGGCAGTAGGTGGACAACAAGTATCTAAGTAGATAAGCTATAGGTGTGGCCCACATAGGTGGGTAAATAGGCTATAGGGGGCTCCAAATAGGCAGGCAGGCTTTGGGCAGGCTATAACGACCATATAGGTAGGCAGACAGGCATTAAGGTAGGCTATAGGAGCCATATAGGTAGGCAGGATTTAGTTAGGCTATAGGGGCCATATAGGTAGTTAGGCAGGGGTTAGGTAGCTATAGGGGCCATATAGGTAGGCAGAGTATAGGGGCCATATAGATAGGCAGACAGGGGTTAGGTAGCTATAGGGACCATATAGGTAGGCATTCAGGGTTTAGGTAGGCTATAGGAGCCATATAGTTAGGCAGGGTTCAGATAGGCTATAGGGGGTCATATAGGCAGGCAGGCTTCAGAAAGGCTATAGGGGGTCATATAGGTAGCCAGGCAGGGTCAGGTAGACTATAGGGGGGTCATATAGATAGCCAGGCAGGGTCAGGTAGACTATAGAGGGGTCAGATAGGCTAGAGGGGACAGATAGGTAGCCAGGCAGGGTCAGGTAGCCTATAGGAGGGTCAGGTAAGTAGCCAGGCAGGGTCAGGTGGGCTATAGGGGGGCCAGGTATGTAGCCAGGCAGGGTCAGATAGGCTATAGAGGGGCCAGCTAGGTAGCCAGGCAGGGCCAGGTAGGTAGCCGGGCAAGTCCAGGTATGTAGCCAGGCAGGATCAGGTAACTTTAATTCTAAAAAAAAGATAAGAAATCCTTTACTCACCTGCCCCACGCTTCCTTGCAGCTCAGCTCCTGGGCGGTCTGTGCTCGGCACGGGCGGCGCGATGATATGACCTCATTGTGTCGCACACTTCCGCACTATGGGCAGCCTCCTGGTAGCAAATTAGAAGAACGGAGCTCGGGAGGTGCTCCGCTATGCTAATACCGGGCTGTCCTACCTTTGAACGCTTGGGCCGGGCCACGCAGCTCCGCATCCGCCGGCATTGAACTATTATGTTTGTTGGCGGCGGGAGCAGGAGTAGAACTACTGGGGGAGCAGACTTGTCAGCAGCTGCCCCGGGGCCCGGGCCCCCTAAGAGCCCGGGCCCCATGGCAGCTACTACGTCTGCTACCCCGGTAGTTACGCCCCTGGGAGGCACTCATCTGAAAAAGGGGCCTGGCCTTACAAACAGTAAGTATGTAAAAAGACATGATGCGGAGCACCTAAATATTGGGTAAAGTCTAACACGCCAAAAAATGCACCTAAATAAGAGTATTCAGCTTTTGAGTTGAACAGCAAATGTAACAGTTCTCTAGGACGTGGAGAGTTTCAATTTTGTGCGTGCTATTAACTTCTTATGGCATTGCTTTAAATTTCTAATTGCAGTATTTTATGTGTATTTTTTGGTTTATAATTTTAACATAACATATCTGCTATTGAAGGGAGTGGCCACCACGACACAGAAAAGCCTACTTTTGTATTAGTCAGGTGTGCAAGTATAGGACTAGGCAGTCACTCCCCTCATGAATCCTCGTTGTGTGAGTGCTTGTTCATTAGTATTATGTACCTGTGCAGCTTCTCCCATGTGGCACTGTTTTTTTTTTTTTTTTTTTTTTTTTTTTTTTAAATTGCCTCTTACTGGGGATGGGTTGTTTTATAACCTGCCTTTATGGGAGTAAGTATTGCTGCTTTTTTCTGTCATATTGAGTAAAGAAAGTGTCTAATTTTTCTGTGAATTGTGTATAAAATTAGTGGAGGGACCCAGAAGACAATTTAGAGCCTTGACATGGATTGTGAGCTTGCATATTTTGGCCAAAATATCAGTACCTCATGTTTGATCATTTTTGTGTTGTACACTATTAATGTACTGATTGAGTACTATAGGTGCAGACTCAGATTGGCCCACAAGCTCAGCAAACCTGGAGTTGCTTTTATACTGCATGTGCATCTTTGGGAGAGGCAAGGGAAGGAAAGGCAAGTGGCAGAGTATAAAAGGGATGTACAACACCTGTGGGGTGGGCTCCAAATCAACTTCACTGGTGGGCCCTAGTCACCCCATTCTGACACTGTGTAGGCGTCACTAATAGTATGCTGCACTACACGTAACCGTATGCCCATTGGACAAACCATCAGCAGATTTGGCTTCCAGTATCATCTCTACGCTGATGACACTCAACTATACACCTCCTCCCGAGACATCACTCCTGCCCTGCTACAAAACACCAGTGACTGTCTGTCCGCTGTCTCTGACATCATGTCCTCTCTCCATCTGAAACTAAACCTCACTAAAACCGAATTTCTTGTCTTTCCACCATCTTCTAACCAACCCTACCCTGCTATTTCTGTCTCAGTGTGTGGCACCACCATAACTCCTAGGCACCACGCCCGCTGTCTTGGGGTTATACTAGATTCTAATCTGTCTTTCACCCCGTATATCCAATCCCTTGCCCGCTCCTGTCATCTGCACCTCAAGAACATCTGCAAAATCCGTACGTTTCTCACTGTAGAAACAGCTCAAACCCTCATTGTTGCTCTCATTCATTCTCGTCTCGTTGACTACTGCAACTCCTTGCTTATCGGTCTTCCTCTCTGTAAACTCTCCCCTCTCCAATCTGTCCTGAATGCGGCAGGAAGGCTTGTTCTTTCCAGCCGCTATAATGATGCCTCTACCCTGTGTCAGTCACTGCACTGGTTGCCCATTCAGTACAGGATACAACATAAACTCATAACTCTCACCCATAAAGCTCTCCACAGTGCTGCACCCCCTACATTTCCTCTCTCTGTCTACCACCCTACTCGTGCTCTCCGCTCGGCGGATGATATCAGATTACATTCTTCAATCATCCGAACCTCCCATGCCCGTCTCAAAGATTTCACACGTGCGGCGCCAATTCTCTGGAACATGCTACCGCGGACAATCAGGCACACTCACAACCCTCACCATTTTAAGAGGGCCCTAAGAACACATCTTCTCAGGCTGGCATATCAAGATCCCTAATTGCTAACCCCCACCTGCTATCACACCTATCTGTCACTCCCAACACTAGGGCACTCACAGGCACTTATCTGTAAATAGATGTACTGTCAGGGTGGCAGGGTCACCCAACTTTTATGTAATCCACCTATTTATGTAACATGGCTGGACCATTGTAAACTGAGCACTTCTTAACCCTTTGTCTCACCCATACACCATAATATTGTAAGCTCTCGCGAGCAGGGTCCTCACACCTTGTGTCTCATTTGTAAGTTCTTTTAATGTGTAATGTCTGTATGTATACCCTCTAAATTGTAAAGTGCTGTGGAATATGATGGCGCTATATAAATAAAAATTATTATTATTATTATGCCTGGCCCTATATAGAGGCTTTGTCTATGTGCAGGGTGCCCAGTGCTCTTGTGAATGGTAGCTGTGTGAGTGGTTATGGTGTTTTGCACATCTTATAACTCTATATATCACAGAGCTCAGCTTCTCTATCATATAACCCTATATATCACAGAGCTCAGCTTCTCTATCATATAACCCTATATATCACAGAGCTCAGCTTCTCTATCATATAACCCTATATATCACAGAACTCAGCTTTTCTATCATATAACCCTATATATCACAGAGCTCAGCTTCTCTATCATATAACCCTATATATCACAGAGCTCAGCTCCTCTCTTTCTACATATAACCCTATATATCACAGAGTCTAGCTCTCTCTTCTACAATATAACCCTATATATCACAGAGTTTAGTTTCTCTTCTCTATCATATAACCTTTTATATATCAGAGCTCAGCTTCTCCCTCTATATATAATAATCCTTATAAGCAGAGCTCAGCACTCCCCTCTTCATAATCCTTTATAACACAGAGCTCAGCTTCTCTCCTCTATCATATAACCCTATATATCACAGAGCTCAGCTTCTCTCCTCTATCATATAACCCTATATATCACAGAGCTCAGCTTCTCTTTTCTATCCTATAAACCTTCGTATCACAGAGCTCAGCTCCTCTCCCTCTTATCACATCCTGATCTTGCATAAGGTAGCACCTGACAGGTTCCCTTTAACTTTTGAATTAGTCAGGTATGCGGGTTTAGTACTAGGCAGGCACTTCCCTTATGAATAGTCGGTGTGTGATTGTTCATCAGTATTTTTCACTGGTACAATTCCTAACTTCAGACAAAAATAAATCCTTAAACTGCATGTAGTAATCTAGCCTTAAAGGATTTTTCTCACTACAAAGATTAGTTTTTAACATGTAGGGGCAGGTAATTAAAGACTTTTTCTAAATACATTGGTCTTCTGATTTTACCTTGGTCAGCTGATTTTATCTTCTCTGAGTGCACACAAATGTCTGTAGGTTATCATCAATGTCTCGCTTCCTGATTAGACAGAAAGCAGGGAGTGATGTCACCTTGGTTGGAGCAGAATCTTTATCTCTAATAAGATTATATTAAAGGGGTTGTCTCACTACAAGGATTGCTTTTTATGTTAAAGATCTTGCAAAAACAAGTCACTTTGCAAAATATTTCCATTAACAGTGTCCTACCTATTCCTAGATATCCCCTCTTGTATGGGCTGCATCAGCTCCTCAGGTCGCTATAGCTACAGACCTGTTCAATCTCTCATGATAGGCTGCCAATATTGGTTGCTGGTAGCTACAGACCTGGCTTCTACTGCAGCCTAATAGAAGACAGTAAACACGCCCCTGAATTCAAATGAAACTGAGAAAACAGGACTGAGGTCAGATGAATCAATATAGTGAGACAACCCCTTTAATTATCTGGTAAGCATTTGTTTTCACTCCTTAAATCAAGGTAGCTTTGTTTACTCCTTTGTTTTTTTTCTGCACTTATTTCACTATAATAGGATCAGCTACCTATAGAGAAGCTAAATATGCTAATCACTTCTATAGACCCAACCACAGCTTGCCCAGTCTGTGGGTCTAAAGTTTCCTGTGACTCTGTGAAACAGCATAATGAGAAAACCCCTTTAAACTTGTTCCTCAAGCATGGCCTCTACATACATGGCCATATTTCTTCTCCACTTTAACCTGCTCTGTGCTTGAGTGCATGCTGCCATTGTGGGGTTGTGATATATACAACACCTGAAAGTCCTGACTCGCATGACCCTTCATGATTTACCACCAAACCACTCAGTGATGATAGACACCCTGACAGTAGTTATGTAGTTGCTGGTACAAGATAAAAGAGAACAGCTTGGTGGCCTGACCACCTGATCTACTCATCCTTGCTTTAAGCTCTGTTAGACCAGGGGTAGGCAATTATTTTCCCATTGGGCCACATGAGAAATTGAAATGGTTTTAGAGGGCCGAACCAATAATAATTTAAAAAAAAAACAAAAAAAAAAACTTTGGGTGAACAGTGTAAAATTCATTTGGGGGGGTTTATTTTTATGGAAACTTACTATGTGTTATTAATGACACGTTATCTTTATTTTGTGGTCCTTTGATATCAGATTTATAAAGCGTGTTTAATGTGTTTTTCCAGTTTTTTCTTAGACCAATAACCTCTTTATGTCATCTAAGCTGTGTCAGGGATAATGTGTTATGGGGTTAGGGTTTTTATTTGTATCATTTTCCATTTTAGGGGGTATATGACTTTTCCAAATTTAATTCCAACTTTATAGCAAAAGTGAGGTGACTGACATAAAAAGACAATTCCGACATTTTTTATGGTGGTAACATTTAAAAAATAATGGAGTTTTAAATATTTATTTTTTTCTCCTGTCTCACCTGGGTATTTGTACAAGCGATCGCTAGCACAATATATTACGGTAGTTGTGTACTGCAGTATATTTTCATTCAAGCGATTCCCTGTTAGATCTTGCCTCTGGCCACAATTAGCATAGGTAGCTGGGTTAGGTAGGTTGCCCTTCAGTAGAGTAAACCATACATCCTGCAAAACTTTCTGTAAATGGAAAAAGTTGGACAAAGTTCTGCAGGAGGCAAACCAGACAGGAAAGTAAAGAGTTAAAGCAGGAAACTGTACCCCCTCACATGACTACAGTGTAAGAAGTGAATGGTGTGTTTTCCTCACCTGCTTCTTGGAGATTGATGGAAGGGACGACTTACAAGACATTTGGCCGCTAGCATAGTTAATGTCTCTTTCAGGGACACCAACAGAGCTCCAGTGTCACCCGAATGCGCCTGGATCAGGTACCAGCACAGGAAGAAGTTGTCGTCTTCCCCTTTCCCTTTCCGTCCAGACCGCCATAATGACTTCTCCCGGCCACAACTCTGCAGAGTTTACTGCATCCACATCTTAGAATACTCACTTTTCCAGTAGCTCCTTACTTATAGATATATAAGTCCCCTCAGTTAGTTATCTCTATAGCTCTCTTCAACAGAAAGGACGCTCTATATTTCCCCTCCTCCGTTAGGCAGGTATATGTAGGTCCCGTCACTTAGGTTTATATAGGCCCCCTCACTTAGCCAGGTGTATATATAGGCCCCCAACTTAGCCAGGTATATATAGGCCCCCTCTCTTAGCCAGGTATATATACAGTGGGGAAAAAAAGTATTTAGTCAGCCACCAATTGTGCATGTTCTTCCACTTAAAATGATGAGAGGCCTGTTTAAACTACCTATGAAGTCTACCTATGATGTCAATTACAGGCCTCTCTCATCTTTTTAAGTGGGAGAACATGCACAATTGGTGGCTGACTAAATACTTTTTTTCCCCACTGTAGGTCCCCTCCTCACTTAGCCAGGCATATATAATTCCCTTGAGGCAGGTAGCTAGTAAAACACCTATAAAGATAATAACAATAATACTTACCTTCTTCTCCAGCAAGCGCCTTCCTCTTATGCCCGAAACTGGCGGGCATAAGCCTATGACGGCTGTGCGGCCGAGGAGAGGCAGCGGCGCGATGAAGTCACTTCATCACGCCGCTACCCACACAACCACTGGGCATATTAATAGTAGTGCTGAAGGCCCGCCATGACCGGGTAACGCTGAGTGCTCTCATCGCTAATATTTTTATGGTCTAAAGCAGACATGAGCATTGTACGGGCCAGAGTTCGCGTCTGTGTTAGACTGTGATCTTAGTAACTGAATTTTACTTTCAACCTAGGAAATTGTATGGATGTTTTAATGGAAATGTTATTTTGCTAGAATTTTAAGACTATATTCCTAGAAAATAGTAAAATCTGTTTTTTTGGCAGCTGCCTACAGCGGAAGTTCAGAGGGACATCTGATATCTGTGGTTATTAAAGAAGATGACTGTGATATCATACAAGACACATATGAAGAGCATATCATTACCCCAGATACATCCTTAGTCCTTCACAGCAGAGACCTATCATCGGATGCTTCGAAACAGGTCCTATCTTCTGAATCATCACAGACAGTTAAACAAAATAAGAGGTACAGAAGGGGTGTTAAACGTCAGAAAAGTCAAACAGGGAAGAAGCCCTTCTCGTGCTCAGAATGTGGCAAATGTTTTACAAGTAAATTAAATCTTGTTAAACATGAGATAAGTCACTCAGGGGATATGTCAAATTCGTGTTCAGAGTGGGGGAAAAGTTTTAACCAGACGTTAGATCTTGTTACACATCGAAAAATTCACCCAGGTTTGAAGCCATTTTCATGCTCGGAATGTGGGAAACGTTATAGCACTAAGTCAACTCTTGTTAAACATCAGAGAACTCACACAGGGGAGAAGCCATTTTCATGCTCAAAATGTGAGAAATGTTTTAACCATAAATCTGCTCTTGTTAATCATGAGAAAAGTCACGTAGGGGAAAAGCCATTTTCCTGTTCTGAATGTTGGAATTTTTTTAACCATAAATCAGATCTTGTTGTACATCAGAGAACTCACTTAGGGGAGATGCCATTTTCATGTTCGGAATGTGGGAAATGTTTTAACCAGAAATCTGCTCTTGTGAAACATGAGAGAAGTCACCCTGGGGGAAAGCCATTTTCATGTCCAGAATGTGGGAGACGTTTTAAGAAGAAAACGGCTCTCGAGAGACATCAGACAATTCACACAGGGGTGAAGCCATTTTCTTGTTCAGAATGTGGCAAATGTTTCAACCATAAATCTGCTCTTATTAAACATGAGAGACGTCACACAGGGAACACTGCTTTTTCATGTTCAGAATGTGGAAAATATTTTAACCACAAATCAGCTCTTATTGAACATGAAAGAATTCACACAGGGGAGAAGCCATTTGCATGTTCTGAATGTGATAAAGTTTTTAACCACAAATCAGCTCTTGTTAAACATGAGAGGATCCACACTGGGGAGAGGCCATTTTCATGTTCAGAATGTTGGAAACTTTTCAACCAGAAATCGGATCTTGTTAGACACCAGAGAATTCATACAGGCGAGAAGCCATTTACATGTTCTGAATGTGGGAAATGCTTTACAGATAAATCAAACCTTCTTAAGCATGAGAGAATTCACACAGGGGAGAAGCCATTTTCATGTCTAGACTGCGGGAAATGTTTTATCCAGAAATCAGATCTGGTTAGACACCAGAGGACACACATAGGGGAAAAACCATTTTGATGTTCAGAATGTGGGAAATGTATATGAACCTCAAAAAAACCCAAATAATGGCAAAGCCATGTTTTTGTCCTAAGAGTGAGAAATGTGTTAACCACAAGCTATATTATCTTAAACCTAAAATTACCAAATGTTAATAAAGATTTACTTATAAGTTACATGTGTTTGGGCCTATCTATAAGTTATCGCTCTTTCTTTTCAGACACTGACCTTTAAAAGATAGCTGGTAGGAATTCTGCTGCGTATAAATAAGAGAGTAGCATTGCCTTGGTGCCAGAATTTGTGTAAAAGAAAAAAGGAACTCCACAGTTTTAAAGTACACTGAATTAAATTTAATACTTTTTTGTGGCAGATTTAAAGGGGTTGTCCATTAACTTAAAAAAAAGCATAATTGTGATGATTGGCTGCAGCATCATGTGATGTCATTGCTAGTGAGAACAGTTGTCACTGGAACACAGTGGGCTTCACAAGTGAGTTTTTCTATTTTTGGGCATTCCCCACCCCCAATGGGAAGATCATTTTTATTAAACTAATAGATCATTAATTAATTGTCTAATAAGAAAAGAAAACTGAATATTCTGGACATACTTCTACAACTTTAGTAAGTAGGTAGTTTATTAATACACAGGCCCCACCTAGGTAGTTAGAGATGCCCCAGATAGTTTGTTAGGTAGTGCCCCATCATTAAAAAAAAAATAGGGTAATAAACTCGCCTTCCCCCATTCCCCTGAAGAACAAGTGTCCGCTTTCTCCAACTCAAGGCCGTTCTATGTGGTTTCATGATTTGACATCATCACACTGCCAGTGTCAGTTCAACTGGCTGTTGCGGTGCCAAAAGCGGGGCAGGGCTTTTCCGTTAAGTGTGTTACACATTTTTGGCCTCAAAATCTAAAATATCAAATTTACACCAGAAATAATGAAAACTATGCAACCGACTGTAATAAATTTGTTAAAATATAGTAATTTACCTTGTAGATCCAATAACATTCATCTAGATTAGATTAACATGTTTGGCATACATTTTTATCTAAGTAGAGGTGTTACTTTTCAATATCTTCCTTCACTTTATCTCTTAGGCCAAAAATTTCCACTTGTATTAAAAGGGCCATTTCGGCCCTATAGGCGCCATAAAGCCTAGATTAAACCGAAAAGCCCTTTCATTACGGTAATTCACATTTTTCAAGAAAAATATGGATTACTCTCCTTCCCCCCCCCCCGGCGAATCCCGCCGGGGGGGGAATAATTGACATTCACTTTTAGGGGTTACGGCCGCTAGCGTGATACTATGGGCGGCGAAGTGCCCCCCTGCTTACTCCCCCGCCCCCGCCCCGCCCCCGCCCCAAACGGGAAATGGGGGGCGAAATTACGTCCCCAAAATTAAACGTGTGAAATACCCTTAGAAACTTTTAAAATTGTCAGCTTTTTTAAAATAAAAGGAGCACAAATCCCGTTTTTTTGGGGATATAAGGCGCCCATAAAACCCTTGATTTTTAGAAATCGAAAGTGCGCCTTATAGTCCGATGCGTCTTATATATGAATCAATTCTTCACTTGGGTTTTCAGAACGTATTTACAGCTAATTTAGTGACACTTATTTGTAACTGATTTCCGATCGTAAATACGTTCCGAAATCAGTTACAAATCAGTTGCAAATAAGTGTCACTAAGGCTATGTTCACATGGCTGATGTCAGAACTGATTCACGTCGGATTTCCGACGTAAATATGTTCTGAAATCAGTTGCAAATCAGTTGCAAATAAGCTTCACTAAGTGCGACACTATTTCGCGACGGAATTATAATCCCCATTCTTTACATGGGGTGGCAGGACAATTGTAAATCCGACCGTACTGCGGCCGCAATCCGCGGCCGCGATACGGCACGGAAATATGTACATGTATTGACTTTTGTTACAACTTTACAAGTTGAGAGTTATTGTGAAAGTGTTGAATGATAGCTTTGTTTCATTTAATGTGCCGCGCTTTATGATCCGGTGCGCCTTATATATGAACCAAGAAGACTTAACAGGCGCTGATTGATAATGCGCCTTATAATCCGAAAAATACGGTACATGGAAAAAAGATCTAAATTTGATTATGCATGCTTTTCCAAAGCACAAAGCTATGATTCGGCAATGGTTGCTACAAGCGCCTGATTACTTTACAAATGTCGACGAATGGGTCATCAAAATTTGGGAAGGTAAAACTAATGATGTTTTTCGCATGTGCTCAAGACACTTTGCAATCATTACCGACCATATATCTGACACTTGTAGAAGTACCAACAACTAGTAGTACCATTGCAGGTACCTCTTTCACCACTGGTAAGTTGCTATATACAGGTGGAACAGCAGAAGGGTCAAGTGTAAATCCTTCAATGGCCCCACCAAAAAAGCAGTAAAACGGCGAAGAACATCAGAGACCTCAGCACCAGCATTGCAATAATCGACTGTTGTGTCAAGCCCAAATGTTCTAATATTTGAAGACACATCCATCTTGGGAAACGTATTATTACTACAGCAGCCTATTGAAGCAAATATTTTGGAAAACATGCCTGAACCTTTGTGAAGCCTGCACCTCCAGATGTGACCCACCAAATGTCTATTGAAGCTAATGCTTCTACTCGTCATTTTGCTACACAGGTGTATCCTTTCATGTTTGTTCAAAAGCATTCATCAATACAAACATTAAAACCCAAGCATAAACATTGTACAATTTAGTGTAATATAATGAAAGATAATGTCAAAATAGGCTTTTCATATTTGTTGGAAAAAGGTATAACACAAAGTACCTGTACAACCGAACAAGCAGCACCAGTGTATGGAGTGCAACATATTGATCCATTTGATGCTGACTGCAAAATAAAGTGTAATCTACCAATCACAGCTCCACTGACATTGGAGACCACATTGAATCCAAATGTCTCACTTGCTGATATCTCGTTAGGCAATCCGAACAGGAATACCCCAGTTAAAACCACAGTCACGGAAGAGGATATGCTAGGAGTAACACCTTCAAAAAAAATGTTCATTTTTCAAACTCTGATTTCTTGATGACATCAAAACCGAAGAGTCAAGTGTATGGACCACATTTTTCAGAATGGACAACTATATCTCTTTTTCATAAAAAAAATGCTGTAAGCATTTGCATATGAGAGATAACCTTCAAATACATAAAGATACAGAATATAGATTTATTGCATATAAAATTCCACTATATAAAGTCGGGAGAGAACACATCTCCTGGCCTAGGGCCGTTTCGTGTGTAAGACCCTAGGCCATGTTTTACGGCCCTAGGCCATGTTGAATGCCTTCTATAGCATAACATATGCTATAGAAGGCATACAACACGCCAGATTTTTGACAGGTTTCTTTATTCAGGAGCACTATACACTCATTTAATGCGCCTTCAAACTGACGTGGAAGCATCTCTTTTCTGACATGTCGCCCAAAGTGTATACTATGTCATTTAGGGGTATAGTATGGAGTTAGCAGTATTTTATAACTGCAGACTGATTTGTCAGCTCTGTGGGTCAGTACTATATTACTAATGCTGACCCACAGAGCTGACAATCAGTCTGCAGTAATATTGATCAGCTCTGTGGATCAGCATTATACATGTATATAATATACAAATCACTGCAGCTTTTTATAGTGAACATTGGGTGTCCAAAACGTATATCACAGCAATCATAACCCAATTAAAACATAACTTTTAATGAATAATATCTAAAAAAATGAAATAATTAACCCCTTACTGCCAGAGCCAGTTTTGGCCTCTCTGACAGAGCCCCATTTTTGAAATCTGGCATGTGTCACTGTACGTGAGAATAACTTTTTGACACTTTTACCTATCCATGTGATTCAGAGATTGTTTTCTCGTGACACATTGTGCTTTAAGATAGTAAGAAATTTTGGTCCAAAAAGTCCTTGTTTATTTGTGAAAAATATCAAAGAATCGTGAAAAATTTGAAAAATGTACCATTTTCAGACTTCAAAAATTTCTGTGCGTAAGACAGATAGTTATTCCACTCAAAATAGCTTATAACTAGCATCAACCATATGTCTACTGTAGGTTGGCATCTTTTTTTTAAATGTCTTTTTTTTTTATTTATTTAAATCACTAGGGGGCTTAGAAATTTTATAGTAATTTTCAAATTTTCAAGAAAATTTGCAATATACATTTTTTTTAGGGACCAGTCCAGTTCTAACGTGATTTTGATTGGCCTGTATGTTAGATACCCCCATAAATGACTTCATCTAAGAAACTACTCCCATTTAATGTATTCAAAACAGCATTTAGGAAGTTTATTAACCCATTAGGTGTTTCACAGGAATTAAAGCAAAGTGGAGGTGAAATTTCAAAATTTCACTTTTTTTTGCAGATTTTCAATTTTTATCCATGTTCACAAGAACACAGTAGATGTGATCAGGAAAATGCAACTTAATATTGATTCCCCAGATTGTGCCGTTTTCAGAGATACATTTATAGGACAGATCGTTACGCACGCGGCGATACCAAATATGGGTACTTTATTTTTTATCTTTTTTGGGGCGTTTCGCATCTGTAAAGGGAAAAGGGCGGTGTACGTGTTTTTTTTTTTTTTTTTGTTTGTGTTTAAACTTTTTTTTCACTGTTTTCACTTTTTTTTATTTTTTTACACTTTTTTTTACTTTCCCAATAGGGGATTTATAACAGCAAACCTTCAAGATCTTCTGAAGGTTGCTGTTATAAGGCAAGCCAGTGCATTAGCATGTTGCTATGCATGGTCGCCATGACAACTGTCAGTCACGATGCCCACAATGCATTGTGGGCATCGTGACGTCACAGACTGCCCCGGGAAGTGATCTTCAGATCCCGGGGCAGTCTGGTAGGAGATTGGTGCTGCACTAACGTGCAGCAGCCGCCGAGGAGCAGGCAGAAGGGGCTCCCTCCTCCTGCCTGCGACTTAGCTCCGACGATCTTAATTGATTGTCGGAGTTAAGGGGTTAAACACCCGGGGCCGGAGCTCACTCCGGCCGGGGTGATGTGGCATGAAGCCAGTGGTAATTTACCGCTGGTCCCATGTCTCGATCGCGCGCGGCTCGCCCGCAAGCCCGCGCGATTGCCAGGACGTATGCATACGTCCATTTGCTGGAAGTCACTTCCCGCTAGGGCGTATGCATACGTCCAATGTCGGGAAGGGGTAAAACAATCCCCACCAATATAGTGATACAAAAAACCTTAAGGTTTTAGAGGAGCGACTTACGATTAGTTGACCCCTCAAAGGAAGGCAGCCTAGCTCAGAAATATGTAGGGTAGAATACCTGTAAGGGAAATTAGAACCTCACTCACCCTAATGCTATGTTCACACGGCTTAACTGCGGGGCGTAATTCCGCCCCGCAATTACGCCGTGTGGCCGGGGACGGGCTGGGAGCGGGGGAGGGAGCGGTGGGCCGGCACTTCGCCGGCCCATAGACAGTCATTGCTAGCGGCGCGTATACGCCGCTAGAAAGTGACATGTCAATTATCTCCCCCCTCGGCGTATTCGCCGAGCAGGGAGAGGAGACGTAATGCATAGTTCTCTATGAGAACTGTGCATTACCATAGTTACTGGGTCGGATTCAGCCCGTAATTGGCGCACTCTGGCGCGTAATTACGGACTGAATTACGTCCCAGAATAAGCCGTGTGAACATGGCCTAACTAGACCTGCCTGACTACGGGGATATCGCCCTGAAAAGAGCGACTCCGCCTATATCTAAGCCCTAAGGAAACCTAAACTACAAAACAAAACAAGAAGAAAGATACCATTTAGATTACATAATTTGTCCAAAAGAAAGCCCGACGCGTTTCCCCCTGTTTAAATAGCTAGGGTTCATCAGGGGACAATAAGACAAACTAAGTTGTTAATGCAGTATCCAAAGGAAGACCAATGTGATAAAAGATAAAGTGGTCCTCAGAGAAATAGTAATGATCTGGTACCCATGATAGTTAGGTAACAACTGAACAAGGCAAGTTGCACCCTTTAAGTACTAACAAGACTCCTAGCAGATACAAAACAGAGACTCACTATTAAGTCTCCCTGTTGGACGTCCCGCTCCTTCACAGACACGCCGAAAGATCTACACAACAACGTAGAGCACTAGGACTGTCAGCTGAAGATTTAGAGGGGATCCGTACCTTAAACTCACTTCTGGAAGAAGGGGAGAAATGGGGAACTCATACAGATCTTAGATTAAAAAGTAGTCGAATGCCTCCACAATTTGACACCCCTGAAATTGATCTTTTTGTTAAGGTGGTGACTGAAGAGCTGGTTCTCTTGAAAAATCAATCATTACCTTTTAAGAATAATTTGTCTAATATGGAGATGAGGGCTTTACTATCCTTGGAAAGGGATAAATCCCTAGTGATTAAGCCGTCTGATAAAGGTGGTAATCTAGTGTTGATAGATCAAGATGTTTATATCAGGATGTGTAGTGACCTATTGAGGCATCCGGATTGTTACACGGCCCTGAAAAAGGACCCGACTAATGAATTTGTATTGGAACTGGAGCAACTGCTGAATGATGTTTTGGATTCTGGCCTTATTTCTGCAACAGAGCATAAGTTTATGATGCCCCAAAAAAACCAGATCTCTACCTTCTATGCCCTACCGAAGGTGCATAAGGGCTTGGAGTATTTAAAAGGAAGAACAATCGTATCAGGAGTAGGATCAATTACCCAAAATGCTGGCATATATATTGATCGTGTTTAACAACAATTTGTGTGCGGATTACCATCTTATATCCGTGATACGTCGGATCTTTTGAGACGTTTGGAGGGGATCTCGGTGGGTACGGATGTTTTATTAACATCTATAGATGTGAAAGCACTCTATAGTAACATACCACACTCCTTTGGTATCACGGCTACTGAGTACTTCCTCAACACCAGGGGTATTCGGTACCAGTAACACAATGATTTTGACATGAAATTACTTGACTTTGTTCTGCGTCATAATTATTTTCTCTTTAACTGGCGGACCTTCCACCAGCTCAGGGGCACTGCAGCCCATGCGCTCCCACATATGCAAATTTGTTCCTGGGCTGGTGGGAGGCCACCAGGGTTTGCCAACCCAATGATCAGTGGCCCCCCCAGATACTTTTCTGGGGGAGGTACATTGACAATATTTTTATCCTTTGGGAAGGCACTAGGGCATCTTTTGAGGGTTTTGTTCAACAACTCAATATGAATGACATAGGCTTACATTTTACATACGAAATACAAGAGCAGAGCCTACCTTTTCTACATGTCCTTATAATGAACAGTACTAATGGTGTAATACACACTGATTTATATAGAAAGCCAACGGCCACTAATGGTTTTCTACGGTGGGAGAGTCATCATCCCTCATGCTTAAAACGTGGTATTCCCAAGAGCCAGTTTCTTCGCATCAGACGTAATTGCTCTAGGTCCAATGACTTTCACTTTCAATCTAGAATTTTGCGGGATCGATTCCATAACAGGGGCTATCCTCAGGAGGTTATTGAATCAGCATACAATTTTGCATCTAAACAGAACCGGACGGTTCTTTTAAATCCACAAGCAAGGATTATTGCTAACAAGCAAGGATTATTGCTACTTATGACGATAGAAATTTGGAGGTTGTTAACATTTTGAAAAAATATTGGTGTATTCTCCAACTAGACGCGGATTTATCTGATTATGTCCTCAGTTATCCACAGGTTACATACCGAAAGGGCCGATCTCTTAAGGACCGGCTTGTTATATTTGACTACCTCTATAGCCCTTCCCACATGAAATGCCTTACGCATTATGGGTCCCGGTGGGGGGCATTTGCACTATTTGCCTTACTTGTACTTTCTCTACATGTTGGAAGAAAGGATTTTTTGGTTTCCGCCCAATGGTGCTTTGTTTTTTTTTCTGTTCTGTTTTGGTACCTTCTTGTTTTTTGTCTGTACTGTGTGTCTGGATGCAGTGCTGTGGGATGTGTCAGCGGTCTTCTCTCCCTGGGGGTGAGTCCATTTCCTTCATTCACTTGCTGTGCTATAATTCTTTGTCACTTATCTTTATGCAAGTAACATTGTGGAATGTTAAGGGACTGCGGTCCCCTTCTAAGAGAATTATGATTCTACGTCACCTCAAAAAATTAAAAACAGACATCGCCCTCCATCAGGAAACTCACTTGGAGGAGGGAGATTTCAGCAGGCTTAAGCGCCTTTTGGTGGGCTCGGTTCTGGGCTCTCCATCCATTTATAGGAAAAATGGTGTAATTATCCCCATCCATAAAAATCTCTCTTATTCTCTTGTTAGCTCCACCCATGATAGTGAGGGCCGCTGGATTCATGTATCCTTGAAAGTATCAGGGGAAGTTATTTCCAACTATAATATCAACGGTCCTCATGACAACCAAGGATCTTTCTATAAAACCCACACATACCAGTTAACAAATCATCCTGTACCTCTTAAAATAGTGGGAGGGACTTCCGGTTCCGGCGCCGCGATGTGGAGTCGCATCTAGGAGAGGCTCCGTCACCCCTCGCACCCTCTCACAAGCCTGCCGGGGACCAGCGTACCGGGAAGGAGGAGAAAAGCTGCTAGATGACGCCGTGATAGCGGCGGTGATGTCCGGGAGCGCAAGAGCCGAGTGGTAACCCGGGGCAGTCGGCGAGCAGCCGCACAAAGGGCCGGCAGCCGCATGGCGCCCGCCATCTTGGACAACACCACAGGCGCAAGGTAACAGAACCAGCCCGCTCTGGAGACAAAATGAACGGGGAGCAGAGCATGTGAAACACCAGGCTGAATTTCGGCCCCTTACCATGACCATCCCTAACTGTGCAGCATAAAAATAATCGTTGGGCAGGCTTCACGATCCTCACTAACGTGCAGCATTATGGTCAAATCAGCATTATACCCCTGAATGTATTTGGGGCACCTGGCATCTCATATATTAATCGCACCAGAGAGCAGATATAAGGATCGGACTTTTTATTAATAGAATGCTTGCCGGCTGCAAGTCTGTAATACTGATGGACACACACCACACTCCTGCTTGCCTATATAACTGACTGTCAGGTTCTATCATCTATACAAATCAGTAGCTAGAGACCTCCTCAGCCTCATACCATTTGTGCAGAACATACAAAGTGCGCTCACTCCCCTGCTATAAATGGACAAATATCTTTTGAAAATGGCCTCTAGTACAAGGAGTGCAGCCAAGCAACAAAAAGCTGAAACAGTGACACCTAGTGATCTAAGAGAGAACAGCAGGTCCCAACTCCCAGATGACCCAGCCCTTATAGCCCGAGATTCTGAGGATCTGCTACCTTCAAGATTTAACATTTCAGAATTAAAGCAGATCGCCATTGAGGTGGCAAAAGTCATCCTGCCGGATCTGCAGGCCTCTTTAACCGGGATGGTCGGTACTACTCTGAAAGACCTCCAGGGGACTAGCACAGCATGACGAGAGATTAGATGATGCAGAGGAGAGAATCCTTAATACAGAAAAAGATGTAGAAGATCTGCAATTTCAGCTCCAGGAAATGGCCAAAGACCATCAGAAATTATGGGAGAAATGTGATGACCTGGAAAACCGGTCCAGAAGTAGCAATTTAAAGTTAATCGGAGTCCCAGAGACTTTGTCCAATTCTGCCCTGACTAACCTATTCGAGAACGAAATCCCTCAGTATTTAGAGATACTGAGGAGATGCAAAGTCGAGAGAGCCCATCGTTTGGGTCCCGAACGCAGAACAGGGGCTGCTGGACCAGATGGCAAGAGGATGGAGAGACCAAGACCGGCGATATGCAAGTATCTGGACTATTCCGATAAGGCGGAGATTCTGGCTGCTTATAGAGCAAAGAGCTCAAGGGAAATTTAACTTCATGGTTTTCAAAAATCTTGTTGGGTTTCGCTGATTTTTCTGCAGAGGTGACCAGAAGAAGAAGAGCATTCTCGGCTATTTGTTTTGAATTACATAAGTCAAAAAGGAAATTTGCTCTTCTCTACCCAGCGATACTGAAGGTCTTTCAAGTCGAGGGCCCTCCTCTCTTCTTCCGTGATCCACAGTCAGCGGTGGATGGTCTGGGCCTACAAGTGATCCTGGTGGATGGTCAACGTCGCAAAGGCCCTCCATCTCTAGAGTCAGTGACTCGTCACGGTAGTGACAAGAGACCGAAGAGGGACGCTTCTGATATCACTTGATGCCTTGATAAGGTTACAGGGAGATAGTCTGGGACAATTCAAGATGTATCCTTTATGAAGGGTTATGCTCTCCCTTATTATGCCTATCTAGCCTTTACAGGACTGGCCAACAGAGATTTGATAGTAACGGATGTTTCTCTTTAAAAATATCCAGTCAGAGTTAATAAGGTTTAACTTGGTGTGTTATGTCTTCAATTGAATTGAATCGCATTATGTGGGAATGGGGATGGTGCAGATTGGGGGGCCGCGGTGTTTGCCTAAGAATATGCTTCACTTAGGTTTGGATAAAATAACCTCAAGAGAGGTGTGCAGGGGGGGAGGACGGGAGAGTCTATAGTGGAGGAAGGATTCGACATGGCGGAAAAAAGGAAGTCCTATGGCACTTTACTCTTAGGAGTGGGAACTTTCCCCATCTCCAGGTTAAGATGTGCATTTCAAATGTTCGAGGACGGTTGGGGTAAATTTTTGTATCTTACAGTTCCACAATTGTGGGTATTTTGGGGTTGTTCAGGGTTTGCACTACATCCTATAAATCCTTTGAATCACATATACTATGCGCATAGTCACATGGAATGTGAAAGGTCTTCGGTCGCCTCATAAAAGAATGATGGTGCTTAGGCATCTCAAACGGCTGAAGGCTGATGTCGCACTACTTCAAGAGACACACCTGGGAGAGATAGATTTTTTAGGATGAAGAAGTTGTGGGTGGGGGAGGTCTTGGGATCCCCAGCCAAGCAGTCTAAAGCAGGAGTAATAACCCTATTGCATAGGAACTTACAATACAAAGTTATAGACCAAAGCTGGGATGCGGAAGGTAGGGAGCATAGAGTCACCCTAGCTAATCACTCAGACGATTAAGGTGTATAATATTTATGGCCCCAATGACAAACAACATCAATTTTTTGGTGACCTGTCAGACAGGATGGTGACAGACATGGCTGACTTAAAGGTATTGGGGGGAGACCTGAATGTTGTCTTAAATGTCAGAGGATCGTAGTAAATCTAGCAACGGGGGGGGGGGCAGGTCGGATGAGAAATAGTCCAACACTGGAACGGTTTCTGAAGGAGACGGGCCTGGTAGATGCTTGGCGATCGCTACACCCAGAAGGCAGGGAGTATACGTTTTATTCTCCTGTACATGATTCGTGGTCCCGCATTGACTATGGTGTTGTCTCTGCATCTATGAGGGCCCGAATTCAGGACTCCAGGATTGGGGACATTGTATTTCGATCACGCCCCAGTGATTCTTACATTAAGAGATGTTTTCCCAAGAGGGAATGAGGTCATCTGGAGGTTCCCAACCTATTTGGCAGATAGGGAGGATTTTAGGCTTTTGATGCAAGGCTGGTGGGTTGAGTTTAGAACATTGAATGCAGAACATTCGACCACCCCACAGCTTCTATGGGACACGGCTAAGGCAGTCCTGAGAGGGCGTCTTATCTCACATGTTGCCAAAATCAAAAAAGAGATACGGCAAAAGCTAGAACACTTTAGCTCAGTTTTAAGGACTGCATACACAGCATTTCAGGGTAATGTTAATCCAATAACTAAACAGGCTTGGTATGCGGCCAAAGAAAGCTACGAGAGTTGGTTAGAGAAAAAAGAGATTGTTGAAACTACAGTTAGGGAGGCCCGGTTGTTGCGATTTGGGAATAAATGCGGGAAATTGCTGGCGAACCAGGCAAAAGGCCAGAGGGGGCCAATTCATCACGCCCCCTTGAGAGATGCTGCAGGTCAGCTTCAATCGCATCCGAAAGACATAAACGACCTCTTTAGGGATTTCTACCAAGAACTATATTCCAAAGACGGACAGCTAGACTCAGGGCCTGAATTTGTATTGCAGGATCTAGGATATACCAAGTGTGGGGAATTTATTGGACAGAGATTTTTTGAATTCGCCGGTTGTCTTAGAGGAGCTACAATCGGCGATTAAGTCTTTAAAAAATAACAAAGCCCCAGGCCCCGATGGATATACCGGCGAATTCTATAAAATGCTAAATGACTAAATTGCACCAGACCTTTTAGCCTTATACAATGGGTATTTGGAAGGGGGGTCCACCCCCGAGCTTCTGAACACTGCATATATTAAACTCCTACCAAAGCCGGACAAGGACCTTTCTCTGGCGTCTTCATACAGACCGATATCCTTGATAAATGTGGACTTGAAGCTCATCTCCAAAATAATGGCGGACAGATTAGCAGCCCTGATACCTAAACTTATTTCATCAGCGCAGGTGGGATTTGTACAAGGCAGGTCGGCTGTTACAAACAGTCGCAGGGTGCTTTCCGTATTAGACTCTATAAAGATAGACCCGCAGTTACATCCATCTCCGGCAATTATGACCATCGACGCCGAGAAAGCCTTTGAACATGTGTCATGGGATTGGCTATACAGGGTACTAGCTTATATGGGCTTTTCGGGAACATTTATGGTCTTCCTGCGATCTTTGTACAGTTCACCTAGGGCTACAATTTGCACCCCGGGTTTTATGTCATCATCTTTTATCCTCCAAAAGGGTACGCGGCAGGGATGCCCCCTCTCGCCACTTCTGTTCAATCTCTCCATAGAACCCTTGGTTAGAGCTTTTGAACGGGATGAAAAGCTTTTGGGGATCAGGATAGGGGATCAGCACATAAAGACAGCTTTGTTTGCTGATGACATCCTGATGTTCATGTCAGATCCTGTTAAAGAAATAGGACCAATTTTTGATCTTATTAGACGTTTTGGGAGATCCTCGGGCCTTCGGGTCAATGCCTCAAAATTTGAAATCCTGGATGTCTTGCCGAGGTTCTTGGCTCAGTTGACAGAGCGTATCTTTTCCCAGCAAGTTGGCCCAGGACTAGTATAAAATATTTAGGAATAAATTTTGGTAAATATCAGAATCTATTTATATGTTGAATTACCCCCCCCATTATTAGTAAAATTGAAGCAGAATGAAGAAAATGGAACATTTGCCCCTTATCTTTGACAGGTCGGATAAATTTATATAAAATGTTTAGCCTTCCAAAAGTTCTCTACCTTATGCAAACTATTCCCTTACTACTAAAACACGGATGTCCGAGAATTAAATAAACTTTTCTTTTATCTGGGCTCATAAACGCCATAGAATAGCGTTAAAGATTCTAATGCTTGCTAGGGACAGGGGAGGTCTGGGGTTCCCAGATGCCAGGATTTATAATCTTGCATGTTTATTAAGACACAGTATAGATTGGATTCAACAGTCAAATTTCTTTTCTAATCTGTCTCTTGAATCCAGTCTGGCGAAGCCTTGGAGCCTAAATAGCTTATTGCACACAAAATATTTGAGCATCCCACTGTCTATAAGGAAATCCTTAGTCATAAAAGATACTGTGGCTGCATGGAAAGCGGTCAGAAAACTGATGGGTCTTTCCTTTCTATGTTCCAAACATCTGCATCTATGGGATCACCCGGAATTTCCGCAGGGAAGAAACAATCCAGAATTTAGAAGGTGGCGTAACGTGGGAATTTCATCAGTTAAGCATCTGTTTCATCCACCGGAAAAACAGTTTTTATCTTGCCAGGAAGTCATTTCTAAGTTGGGATCCACGGGAGGCTGTTACTTAGCTCATCCTCAGGTCATGGGGTTTTTGAGGGACCATTTGCGAAATTATTCAAAAGCGTTCCACCCTAACAGATTTGATGTCTTTATAAGTTCACCCCCGCGCAAGAGCTCCTTTTTTATATATGACTCTCAGGGATTATCTTGGAGATCAGAACCCAAACCCACAATATTTGCACGCGGGTGCGCCAGTTGGGAGACCCTGGACTTACCTGCGCAAATCCTAAATGGCTGGCAACTTATTAGGAAAATTGTCCTTGCGAAAAATTGGAGAGAATCTCAATTTTTAAAATTACTGCACCATGCGATATATGGTTTGATGTCCTCACATCGAAGGCACCGGATAGATTGGGTGGTTGCCCCAAGTGTCAGCTCTCGGGTGCGGACTTATATCACGCCATATCGGCTGCCAAAATCCCAAGATTTCTGGTAGCAATTAGTAAATTTACTACGCAGTAAACTGGATTTGGAGATTGATCTCTCCTTTTATTCAATGATATTTCATATCAATCCGACTGACTCTAAGCTTTCATTGTTGACCCCCATCTTCTTCTTGGTCGCCCAAAAAAGGGGCCTCCTGAAAAGGTGGCTAGACCCGGATACCCCCTCTATGGAAAATGGTGGGTAGCAGTGGTCAACAATTTCTGACTTTGGATAAGAAGGAGGTGGAAAACAAAAAGGAAAAACAAGTTGCAGGGTTTTTGGGAAAATGGGGGTTTTTTATTAAAAATTTTTTTTACTTTCAGGAAAATTGAAATCTTTGTTCCCTTTAAAGTACGAAGTGGTACCAACTAAAAGTCTTGGGGGAGATTAGGCCCCCTTTAAAGGTGGATGATAGGAAGGGTGGAATAGATAGAATATTATTGGAGGCGCCCGAGACCAATAATTTAGTGTGCTCGGTCATTTTTTAAAATGTGTGGTATGTGCAAAGGGGTTGGGGGGGTTGTTTTTGTTGGGGAATTTATGTAAAATGACAACATGTTTGTTATCTTTTTTTCATTTCTTCGGTATGTTTTTATGGTGTAAAAAATTATTTTCCAAAAAAAAAAAAAATTGTGGGAGGGAATTTTCCCTTTTGGGGGTTAATTCCCAGGAAGATAAAATTGCCCCATGATAGCTCTCCCCGTTTCCGCTTCCCGGACCCCCAACTTTTGGCTAATTTTTCTAAACTTCATTTGGTTGTCTGGAGGTCTTTAATCCTGATGGTGGGACTATTCCCTTTTTTTTTCCCCACCCTCAAAATTCGGGTCCGTATTGATTATATTCTTCTTTCCCCCAAGCCATGAAAAGGGGTGGATCTCGTGATTTAAAGGGATTTAGTTTTTTCAGATCATGCCAAACGTCGCGCTGTCCCAAGGGTACAATTACCTCGGGATTCCCGTTTACCAATTGGGGACAGGACTTTCCCCAATATCCTCCGAGGGTGGTGGCTGCAATTTTCCAAACAACCCGGGGATAGGACGGAGCCGTCTTTTTTGGGGAAAACAGCAAAAGGGGTCTTAAAGGCCACTTCTTCCCTACACTAACACCGTCGGAAAGGTGGTTGCGGACAAATTAGTTTGTTGAGTAAAAGCTTCGGCAATTTTTTACATGATTTTCTCCCCAAAACCAAAACTCCTGCACCCAAACTCCAATGGTTAACACAAAAAAAAGAGTATGAGCGCTGGCTGGGTATGGAGGTGTCCCGCGATCCCGGGTGCCTAAATTTTTGGGTTTTTGGGAAAAAGGGGGGGACTTTTAGCAATTTTGCTAAGGGGATTAATTTTCCCCAAATATTATGCATTGAAGGACTCATGCGGGATATCAATATTCTGCTACGCTATTTAAGTCCTTTCGCGAGTTTATGCCCATTTATATTCACCAGAAAACCCCCAAAGACAGGGCCCCTCAAAGGGCTTGGCCGTCGTCTTCCCCCCCCCTTTCGGGAGGATGGGATCCCTTAAAAAACCCACCAAAATTAAGAAATCTCAGGGTTATTAAAAAATTGGGTAATAAAAAACCCCTGGCTCGATGGTTTTTCAGGAGAATTCTAAAAGATTTTTAATCTGAAGTCACACCCCTTCTGCCAGTCCCTAATCTATTCCTGACTAACACTCCCCCCAAAATTGAAACGGCTTTAAAAAAGTTTTCCCGAAGCCAGAAAGGGAGGTCTCTCCCTCCTTTACTCCCCAATTTTTTTAAAAAATGTTGATTTAAAAAATCTTTTTAAGTTTTGGGCAAAGGCCCTGGCCACTCTTCTTCCCTGTCTCATTAGCCCTAAAAAAACGGGATTCGTTAAGGGCAGAGCACCCCTTTCAAATTTTCGTAAAAATCATTACTGTCCGGGTTTTGGATAATGTAACCGGGGGCTTCTCCTCTCCAGCCCCCCTGTCCTTTGATGCAAAAAAAAGCGTTAGCAGGGTCAGCTGGAGATGGCTGGGGCAGTGAGACGGATTGGGATTCCGGGGACCCCTTCCGTTCCTATATCTTTAATTTAACCAACCCCCGCGCTCAGATTATACCCGGGGTTTTCTTTCTGGGCCAAATTCATTTGGGGAGGGCCCCCGCGGGATACCCATTATCCCACTCTGTTTTAAATTTTTGGGCCTAGAGCCGCTCTCCAGAGCCCTGGCCGAAACCCGATTTGGGATTAATACGTTTTCAAAAATTAAGGTTCCTTTTTTGCTGTGATATTTGATTTATCTATTGACCCACTGGTGGGTTCCCCATAGTCTAGATTGTTACATGATTTGGCCTTTTCCGGCTTCAAGGGTTTTGTTTCTAAGTCAGAAATTTTGGATCTTCCCCCTGCTCTTCACCTTCCTCACATCGATTTCCAATTTACCTATATCCTTGGCGGGGCCTCCATCAGATCTGGGAATAAAAATGGGAAGTCCCCTGAGTATTTATCACCTCAAATTTCCCCCCCCTTTCCTCAAAATTGGTAGGAAAATAGAACAAAGGAGTTTCCGCTCCCCCCTTTCTTTCTAAGGGTCAATTTTAAGAGATGACTTCCCAAAAACTATATTTGTTACAAAAATTCCCCCATTGCTTTGACTAAAGATGTCCGCCAACTTTTTTACCGCTTTATTCTTTCCATGGAAAAAAAAACCCCCCGGATGCCCCGCGAAACACCTTCCAAGGGAGGGGGGGGGGGGGAATTTGTCGGATTTTGAGGTTGTATAAAATAGCCGACCCCCTGAGTCACGGATCGGTTTGGGTTTTTAAACAGTTTCCCGATTTCCAATCTCTTCTGAGGGGACTGGTTCACCCATGGAAACTTCCAGGCCTTTCCTACCAAATATTCTGCTCTTCCCAAGGGGGGCGAAACATAGCCTCATTGGGGACCTCGGAGCCTGGAAGGCCCGAGAACCTGTTCTTTCCTACCAACCGACATACCTTCCTATCTATGGAAACCCAGAATTCAAACCTGGCTTTGAAAACCCCCCAAATTTTAAAGTTGGGGGAGTAAGGGGGTCTTAACTATTTCCCCGCTTATTTCACCCCTTCCACCAAGGATTTACTCTTTCAGAATTATTCAAAATATATCTTCCCCCATAATTTTTTGGCTTACCCAAAAAGTGGTTTTTTTTGAAGTAAAGGGAAAGAAAGCCCTGCATTTTTTTGTTGAATCTTTTTTATAATGTTATCGGCCCCACTTCTTCAACAGCCACTCTCTATCAGTGCTTATGGGTTTTGTTGGGGTTCAGAAGACGGGGGCCTTGAGGATTTTTGCTGGTGGGAGAAGGTTTACCCAACCAGGGACTCTACCACAAATTTTTAAGGGGGTGGCTGAAGAAACCATAAATATATAGTTTTAAAGAGAAGTGGGGGACAATTCTTTAGAATTGCCATTCCCCAATTTCGGGGTTTTATTCCCCCCATCCAGCTTTTCCAGACCGTTTGGTCCTGCCCCAAGTGTGGCACCCCCCGCCGGATTTTGTCCTGTTTGGGCTGTGTGAAACCATGAAATTTGGGAACAGTCTTTAAAAATTTGAATTTAAGTTTCGGTGTCTTTAACTTTAGAGCCAACACAGTCCGTTCCATAAATTTCCCCCAAAATTTTTTGGAACCACCCAATTTTGATAATTTTTTTTATTTTATATTTCAAAACGCTTTTTTGAAAAAAAAATAAATACAGGTATGCCCGAAACAAGACCCAGAAAATTAACTGTAAAAAAAAAAAGCAGTTTTAGATAGTATAAACCATCACATTAAAAAAGGATAAAATTTTGTTTTAAATTTTTAACATCTAAACAGAAACTAGTTTAAACAATACGGTAGGGGCAAGAGTTTTAATTTTTAATCAAAAATTGGGAAAAAGAATTAAAGGCAGCCCGATGTTCCCCAAAACAACGGGTTGGGGTTTTCCCAAAAGGGGAAACCCCTTCAAAAAATCAAAAAATTGAATCAAAAATATTATTCATAGGGGTTTTTGGAGTGGAGACATACAAAAAAATTTAAAAAGGGGGGGAAAAAGAAAATGGGGGGGAATATTGGGGGTGGGGGAATTTACAAGTGGGGGCGGAGCCCCAGGTGACTAAACAAAATGGTGTCCTAAGGCGTAGGAGGATGCCAGCGGGTTACCCAATGGCCTACCCCCCCTTTGGCCATTTATTCGGGAAAAGTAAAAAATACCGGAGGGGACTGGAAAGAGAGCCAAGGGGGGTCCCTTTTTTCGCCATTTTTCGTCCCCTGTCTGTCAGAGGTCGCCAAGACCCTCCTCCATGTGGGCCAAATGTGAGTTACCCCCAAACATCCACTCGCTTTTGGGGGGGGGGAAGTAAGGGGATCCCCGTGTTAGGGTGCCCGGCCCTTGGCGGCTGAAAAAAAGGGGGGGCAAAAAATTTGACCCATTTTTTAAGTGGCATCGGCATATGGGAAACAAAAAAAAGAATGGGCCGCATCGGGGTTTCCCTCGGGAAACTCAGCCGTTATTTCCCCTTTGATGCATAGAAATATCCAAAAAACCTTTCAAGGCTGGGGCCGCCCCACCATATATGCAACAAAAGCCCCTTTTTTTTCCCCACATTTTTTCCAGAAAAGTTCCGGCAGTGGGAAATTGATAAAGTATTTTGGGAACCTAAAACCCCCCGGGGAAAGAATTTTGAAGTGTTTTTTGGGTGCCTTGGGATTTTAAAATTGCTCTGTGGGAAAGGTTTTTAAAGCCCCGGTTTGGGAATGATCTTGCGAGGGGGGTTTTCCCCCTTATTCCGTTTTCCCAAGCTTTACAATAAGAAGGGGGGGATACTCATGGGGAAGTGGGCAATAGGCTTTGTAAATAATGGAGTTAGTGTCCCTTTGGGGGGGCATGTAATAAAAATGGGAACCTAAAAAGGAAAATAGAGGTCGGGGAAAAATCCACTGTACCTTTTTTTAAGGCAAAAAAGGGGGTGGGAAATTTGGGCTTATTGAAAAAAGGAAAGGGGTTTACGGGTTTAAATTTCCCGGGGGGAAAGGAGAATAAAAAAAAGGGTTAATATTGGGGCCAAGTAAAAGTTTATATAGTCGCAAATGGATTACGTTTAAAAACCCCCCCAAAAAGAGGGAGTGTTGGCCCTGGGGGGAATTTTGGTTATCAATAATTGGAAGAAAAGGCCCAAAGACCCTATTTATGGGTTTTGAAAAGGGCCCTATTTGTCACAATCGTTTTAGGGGGTTTTGGGGTTTGGTTGTAAAGGGAAAGGGGGTTTTTCCTCCCTTGAGAACAGGCCCAGACCCAGGGGAGCGATCCCGGGGAAAAGGGGGCATATGGAACCCCCCAAAATTGGCCCCACAGTTTGTGGCCCCCCGGGCAACCAGATCAAGAATTCAAAGAATATGAAGCCCCAATATAGTTTTTTTTACGTCCGGGGGGACCCAGCCCCCCCGCACCCCTTATGCCCAAAGTTAAAAAAAATTTTTGGGCCCCGCCGTGGGGGGGCCCAAATTTGGCCGGGCCCAAAACCCTTTAAAAAGGGGGGTTGGGTTTTTCCTCTCCCAAAAAGGATTTAAAGGGGGCTTGTACCGGGATGGTCTAAACCCAAAAGTGAGTAAGCGGGGTTAGGATGGTCATTTTTTAAAATATTTACTTAAAAACCCAAAGGAGAATCCCTCCTCCCCCAAGCCCTCAAGGTCCGAGGAAAATTTTCCCGAAGTAGCGGTTCAAAATTTTGAGCTGAGAGTTTTGAAAGGTCTTTTGGAATTTTTTAATACCTAAAAAAGCATGACCCCCTTGGGGGCCGGGGCCAAAGGGAATAAAGGATTTTTAGCAATCTGAAAAAGGCAAGGGGAAGGTTTTTAAACCCGGGCTTGGGAAATTTAGAGATTTTGGGCCCTTTAAAATTTGCCAAGAGCCGAATCGCTCCAGCTGGGGGAACATCAGCGCCGGCATAGAGGTCATTTTGGGTCCGTTAGTGCCCAAAGAGATCGTCAGCGAAGGGCTGAACACTTTTTAATAAGGGCCCCCCCGATCCCCAAATCCTCTGTTTGGTTCCGGGGTTAAAATGTAACAGCGGCCATCAGGGGTTTTTTCCAATCACCAAAACTTTTTTTTTAAGGGTGAGAGGGGGACCCTGCGATTTCCCTTTTAGGGATACAAAAAGGGGCCCGATAAAAAAACCCCTTTAACTTTAAGTTGAGCTGCCCGGGGGGGTTAAAAAGGGCCAAAACCCCTGGCAAAAAAAAGGATTGGTCCCACCACCAGACGCCGAAGTAAAAACCCAGAAGAGAAGCCCGGGAAAATTTTGTCGAAAGCCTTCTTGGCACCCAGGGAGGGGGAACCATTAGGGGAACCCGGCAAAAATTGGGTTTTTTTTTTAAAAGGGGGCTAAAAAAAGTCTTGGCCAAATGGTTGGTTTCCAAAGTAAAACTTTGCAAAAAGTGATCCGGTGGGAAAAACGTCATTGGAAAGGGAAAACAGAATCGACTTTTTTTTTTTTTTTAAAAATTTCCCCCAAAAAGGACAAAGGGAAAACCCCAAAAATTCTCTAAATTTTTTCAAGAATGGCAGGATTTTATAGTTAATTTTTTTTTTTAAAACATTTTTTTATTGTTTTTAAAAATGAAATTAAAAAATAAATAAAAAAAAGTCACACTGCCCAAAATGAACGCAACTGTCAAAATACAGGGTCCAGGAAATGACAGGCGCTTAAAGTCAGTTATAACACTTTAGGGTTTACGAACCCTTTTAACCAGAAATAATGATCATGTTTAGTTTCCTAGAGGGGGTGGGCAAGGTAGGTACACACCTGCCCCATAGCCCCCATAGCATATGACAGAGCAAATTTGGAAATTTTGGTAGCGAGCAAAATAACAAAACAAATAACTTTTTTAATTTTTTCCCACCAGGCATTATGTTTAGAGTCGCTAAAATAACCCCTGGTCATATCAATTGCGGCCTTCACGTTTCCCCCGCCCCCCAGGGTTGTTTAGGAGATGCATCCACTTTTTAAATTTTAATATCCCCGCGACCGCAGCTTCCCTCCAAATACCATTGGTAAATTTAAAACGGGAGCAAAATTTTTTTATCTGTCCCTACCCAAAAAGGGCTCTTAGAAAGGATCCACTTGGCAAAAAATTTTTAGTTTGGGATAGTTTATATTTCGGGTCCATCCGATCTTGGGGGGAATTTCTTTTCCGAGACAGGACGTCATTTATGGAGGTGTTCTTTCGCCATTGGAAGCAGAATTTTCTTGTGCCAATAAAATAAAACTGCAGAAGGGTCCCATGTTTGGATCCCTCTGGTAGTTTTTGGAACAGCAACGTTTAGGGAGGAGGGGGGATCCAAATTCTCCGTTTTTGTCAAGGTGTACCAGGGCTTTCGAAAACCGGGGTCTGGGAAGACCACATGCTGTGTCAGTCTTGGGGTTTAATTTCATTTGGGGGAGGCCCGTATGCGATGGGGCCCCGGGGGGGGTGTGGGGGGGTATGTTAACCCCTTAATGGCCGGTGTATAAAATTTTTAAAAGTGTTTCTCGCCATTTTTTTGTTTTTTAACCGCCTTACGGTTTGCCCCCAACCCTCCCGTATGGATAAAGGTTATCATGTTGAAAGGGTTTTCCCAGTTCTAAACATCTTCCCCCCCCGCCTTTTCTTGTCCAATCTCTAAAATGCTTTTTTGTCAGATGCGGGTGGTGACTCCCCGGTCGGGCCAAGGAACTTCGAATGGGTTGGTATATATAGTTAATTTTACACCCCTCAGGGATAAGGAGATCATGCAGCCTTTTGTTACACCCCCTGGTACTTCCTCTCGACTATCAGGCGCTCTGGGGGTTTGGATGTCTGTATCCCTTTTCCGGGAGCTTTCCCCCCAACCATTTTCCTGAACGTGCCTGGTTCTCCCTTGGTAAGTGCGTCAGGTTGGGGGGGAATTTTTCCCCTATCATTTCCTCCCCCGGGGTTTAAGGAGAGGGCCCGTGTGACGACTACAGCTTGTATCAGCACAGTATTTGTTTTCACTTTTTTATCCAGACCTTACTTGATTAAAAGGGTATGTATTACGTTCTTATACATAACTGCCCTATGGGGACCATGTTTGTGTTGTTTTGGGGTTTTTTTTGGGGGGGGTTACTTTTTTTTTATTTTATGTTTTCTTTTTTTTGTAAGTGGAGACTTTTTTTGCTTCATCCTTTTTTAACCAAAGTATGTATTAGTGCTATTTTGTACTTTCAATTTCTTGTACTTTTCTTATTTGACTAATGAGCCTTTTAAAATTTTTTTCTTTGGCATCAGTAGTATCTCATCTAATGGACAGTTAATTTTTGTTTTTGTTTTGTAAAATTTTATAAAAATTTTTGTTTAAAAGACCCCCTTGTTTCTAGTCTTTTGTCCGGGACCCAACCGGGAAGGTAATGGTGGTAGAAAACCATTAGGACTTTAAAAAGTGGTGTAAATTTTGTAGCCTGCCCGGTCATACGTCAGGGGAGAACATTCAGCAGTGCCTTTGATAAAAAAGTATACTCAATACGTGATTTTGCTAATTGCAAGACAGAGGGTGTAGTCTATCTGTGCACTTGCCCATGCCCACGTGATTACATAGGCAAAGACGAGAAAGACAATACAGGAGACGTGTGGGGGAACATGCAGCTGATATCAGTACATAGTATTGGATACCCCAGTGCCCGCCACATACTGGAGTTTCATAATGGAAGACTTCAGACACGCGATTTAGTGTGATTGAGATGATAAGACCATCACCCTGGTAGGGGTGGGCCGACTGGTTTCAAAAATCCTCGCAAGGAAACAGAATGGATTTAATGGCATGGGTTTCTTTGCAACCCCAAGGGTTAAATGAATCCCTTTATTTTGGTTGTTTTATTTAGTTTTTTCTTTTTTTATTATTCAGCTTTGCCTTTGTCCTTTATTTTGTTTCTTGAGGTTTGTAGGGCGTTATATACTCAGTTGTTGGTTGTATCATGATATTGGACCATTATTGGTCTTAACCCTCCCCTGTGTATCAAAATTGGAAGACTGTTCTACTGTATTGGTAATTCAGTCCAACTAGAAACTTCCCATATTTTATTTATTTATTTAATCCCCTAAATTTAGATCTGGTTCATTTCTCCTTCTCCTCATTATTATTTTTTCTTTTCATCATGTATCTTTATTTGTAGGTGTCAGCCCTTTCCTCCCTTCCCGATTTTTTGTTTTTTTTTTTTTTTTATTTTTTTTTTTTTTTTTTTATTTTTTTTGTTTTGTGTTTTTTCTTTTTTTTTATTTTTTATTCTCTTTTTTTTTTTTTTTCTTGTGGGGTCTTAAGGATGGGTTGCTTCTTTATTAGTGTGGTATTGTTTGTCTAGATACTTATAATAATGTTGATTCCAGCATCCACATGTTCTGGGCGTTGAATGCACTTCAAGCACAGACTTACTAAGGGCTAGTTTAAAACACTTGATACTTTAATTTGAACACGTTAAAAAAGTTTTCAACTTCAAGTAAATACATCCAGCTTGTGCGATAGCATGAACCAACTGTAAGGAAATTACGAGATCACTGTCTGATGTTGTACCAGGACCGTCGGTACAACATCATACGTGTGACTCGTACCTTTCCTTACAGTGTTCACTGCTATCGCACAAGCGTGTATGTATTTACTCTGAAGTTGAAAACTTTTACGGTCAATGTAAAGTATCAAGGTTTTAAACATAGCCCTATTATGTCTGTGCTTGAAGTGCATTCAACGCCCAGAACATGTGGATGCTGGAATCAACATTATTATAAGTATCTGTCACCGGTGAGAGTTTCCGGATCTGCCGTGCATCCAAACTTAACGGGCACCCCGTGAAAAACATTGGGTAAGCTGAAAACAACCCTTCTTTCTTATAAGACACTGTTTGTCTAGAGTACCTTTTTTGAAATTGCTCAATTGTAGTTCTTCGATTTGCGCTATTGCGCATGTCCAGTACAGTCTAGCGTTGTGGAGCGCATTTGCGTTCCACTGGGACTTGCGCATGCGGCTTCCGTTCCATTGTGAGCGGTGCCTTATCTGGTGCATGCGCAGTCCTCTTTCTCTGGCCGGAAACAGTGTGGGGGGGGGGGAAAAGAAAGGAAAAGTTTTATACCGGAAGTGGTTCTGGCGTGCCGGAAGCGGCGTTTGGCCGGAAGATCTTTCGGCGTGTCTGTGAAGGCACGGGACATCCAACAGGGAGACTTAATGGTGAGTCTCTGTTTTGTATCTGCTAGGAGGAGGAGTCTTGTTAGTAACTAAAGGGTGCAACTTGCTTGTTCATGTTGTATACCTACCCTATCATGTGTACCAGATCAGTACTATTTCTCTGAGGACGCACTATAATCTTTTATCACATTGGTCTTCCTTTGATCTGCATTAACAACTAGTATGTCCTATTGTCCCCTATAACCCTAGCTATTTAAACAGGGGGAAACTGCGTCCGTGGCTTGTCTTTTTGGACAAATTATGTAATCTAAATGAGGTATCTTTTCTTCTTGTTTTGTTTTACTGTATTGTGTAGGTTTTCCTTAGGGCTTAGGATATAGTCGGAGCCGCTCTTTTTCAGGGAATTGTTCCCCGTAGTCTGGCAGGTCTAGTTTATTGAGGTGAGGAGGTGATGTTCTAATTTTCCCCTTACAGGTATTCTACCCTACATATTTCTGAGCTAGGCTGCCTTCCTTTGAGGGGTCAACTAATCATAAGTCGCTCCTCTAAAACCTTAAGGTTTTTTGTATCACTATATTGGTGGGGATTGTTTAATTATTTCATTTTTTAGATATTATTCATTAAAAGTTTTGTTTTAATTAGGTTATGATTGCTGTGATATATGGTATAATAATTACATATGTAATCAGCTCTGTCATTATAGAGATATATGCCCCCCCAGTAGTCATTATAGAGATATATGCCCCCCTGCAGTCATAGAGATATCTGCCCCAGTTATAATTAATAGAGATATATGCCTCAGTTATAATTAATAGAGATATATATGGCCCCAGTTAAAATTAATAGAGATGTATATGGCCCCTGTTATAATTAATAGAGATGTATATGGCCCCTGTTATAATTAATAGAGATATATATGGCCCCTGTTATAATTAATAGAGATATATGCCCCTGTTAGGGGGCATATATATCTCTATTAATTATAACAGGGGTCTATATATCTATTAATTATAACAAGAGCCATATATATCTCTATTAATTATAACAGGGGCCATATATATCTCTATTAATTATAACAGGGGCCATATATATCTCTATTAATTATAACAGGGTCATATATCTCTATTAATTATAACTGGGGCAGATATCTCTATGACTGCAGGGGGGCATATATCTCTATAATGACAGAGCTGATTACATATGTACTATTATATACCTTATCAACAGCAACATAAATCCCCCCGGGCCAAATTAAAGACATAACTTTAATGAATAATATCTAAAAAATGAAATAATTAAACAGGGCATATCTCTCTATTAATTATAACTGGGGCATATATCTCTATTAATTATAACAGGGGGCATATATATCTCTATTAATTATGTTATAATTAATAGAGATATATGCCCCAGTTATAATTAATAGAGAGATATGCCCTGTTATAATTAACCCTTTAAGGTCTTAGCCTGTTTGGGACTTAAGGATCAAGCCCTTTGTTTAAAATCTAACATGTGCCAGTATAGTCAGTGAATAACTTTTCACACTTTTATCTATCCATGTGATACATAGATTGTTTTTCTCTGTGACACATTGTGCATTTTAATTTTAGCAATTAATTTTGGTCGCTAAAATTCCTTTTTATGTGTGAAAAAATATCGAAACTTTGTATGAAAATTTGAAAAATTTGCCATTTTCAAAGTATAAAAGATTTTTCTGTGTGCAAGACACATAGTCACACCAAACAAAATAGTAAATAATTACTCATCACCATATGTCTTACAGTGTGTTTTCATGATTGTTTTTAAACATCCTATTATTATTTAAGACAATTGGGTGGGCTTTAAAATTTTTGTAGCAATTTTAAATTTCAAGAAAATTTGCAGAAACAGATTTTTTGGGGGAACCAGGCCACTTCTGATGTGGTTTTGAGGGCCTTGTGATGTTAAAACCCCCATAAAGGACCCCATTTCGAACTATTACCCTTAAATAGTCAAAACAGCATTATGAAGGTTTATTAACCTTTAGGGATTTCGCAGAAATTTAATGAAAGTGAAAGTTGAAATTTAAACTTTATATTTGCAGATTTACGATTTTTTGTTCATAATTCATTGAACCCCGTAGATTTTACCAAGAAATTTGCAACTCAATAATGATTCTCCATATTATGCAGCTTTTAGTAAATATATCCCACTTGTTGGCCCAATATGCGCTTTTTTGACCTTCCACAGTCCTCAGAATGGAAGGAGCACCTTCTTGTGTTTTAGCATATTTATTCAGGCTGTATTAGGGTAGTGAACGGACAGTGACAATGTGGGAACAGAAGTTACAAACATGTCTTTTTAACCCCTGTAAGGACCAAGCGTTTTTTATTGGAGACACGGTTCGTTTTTTTCCCTCCTCGCCTTCTGAAAGCCATAAACTTTTTTTATTTTTCCACCTACATAGGATACATGAAGGGCTTTATGTTTTGCGAGGACAAGATGTACTTTCTAATGGTGTTTATTCACTATATTATTAGAAAATACTAGGGAAACCGCAAAGAAAAATTCCAATTGGGGCCCAAATTGTGAAAAAAAAATTATTTTTGCCATGTTTTGCAAGGGTTTTGCTTTTTACGGCTTTCAATCTCGGATATATAAGGTGTTATCTGTATCTCTACATGTTGGTTACCATCCGGCAATACCAAAACCATGTAAGGGTTTTTCCGTTTTGGGTAGAGTTAAAAAATTCCAAACATATTTCTATTTTTGAAATTGCGCCACGGCGCATTTTGTGCGACGCATAACTTTTTTGTACTAACACCTACGGACGTCATTGAGGGGCCAGTTTTGCGGGCTGAAGTGACTTTTTATCGCTAGCATTTTGGAGATGCATGCTACTTTTTTGATCATTTTATTACATTTGTTCAGTGATGTAAAGATGACGCAAAAAACGCAATTTGGCGTTGGAATTTTTTTTCTTCTACTGGTGTTTTCAGTGTACGGGATAAATTATTTTGATATTTTTTTATAATCGGACTTTTTTCGGACGTGCCGACATCAAATATGTGTAACTTTTTTATTATTTTAATGATTTATTTGTAAAATGGGAAAGGGGGGTGATTTGAACTTTGTAAAACCTTTTTTTTTTGGTACTTTAAAACTTTATTTTTTTTTTTTCTTTTACTGTAACATTGAGGCCCACCTATGTTACTTGACCACTAGGTGGGACGCCGATTGTTAATACCACCTAATGCTTTGCATAGGCAATGCATTAGGGTGTACAAAAGATAGCGGTTTCCTCACTTTCCTGTCGTTCGGATCGGAAGTGGGGCAAACCGGCCAGTAATGACGGGAGCCATCACAAGGCTCGCCCACCTGACCAATGCCCGGTCGTCGGATCGGCGCAGGTGCCGATGACCGTGACCGATCGGTGCACTGCACCGATCGGTGTTTCATTCAGACTCCGGGCGGACCATGTTTGGCGCGGTGTCTTAATGGTTAAAAACATTGCCAGCGGGCAGAGAGCCACCCGCCGGCGCAGTTACTGCGGGCGTGTTGGGGGTTTTTTAGCGGCGATTTGCCTGCTAACACCGCCGGCTAACACCCAAGTGTCGTTAAGGGTTTAACTGATCAGACAGCTATAACAATATTGATGTAGGGGAAGCAGGGACTTGGGCAATGTGACTGTGGCTTAAAGTTTTTGTGTGTGATTTTCACTGTATGAGCCAGGTATGGATCACTGGCAGAAAAGTTGCGGAACTTGAGAAGTGGCCAACTTTCTGATCGGCAGCTGCCCAAAATAGATACACAGGGGCAGTTAAGTTGAATAGGCAGGTGAGGGGTTATAAAGTATTTTCAGGCTTGACAGCTCAGAATCACAGCACAGGGCACTATGACCCAGCACAGAAATACATCTCCTCACTTCTCTCACACAGATGCAGATCCCTTGAGGACATTGGATCACTGTAATGGAGTCAAGTCAGAGGCAGACTGACTGACCAAACCCGTGATCCTCAGCAAAAAATGGGGATCACAGGACTGCAATTATTGAATGCCACCGTGCTTGTTAGATTGTGCAATTAAATGCGTTAGAAACAGCAATTAGCATAGAGCTTTCATCTTATCTCTGCACAGGGAGACAGAAAGCTTTCATGACATTCCTGGAACAACAGGCAGTGAACCATGACATGTAGGAACATCAGGTGTGCCTTTAAAGGGTTAAAAAATGATATGCCCACTGGTTTAAAATGATGATATAATATGTGCCCCGAGTTATAATTAATCAGTATATATGCCGCCCTGTTATAAGATAATAAGATGATATATATAGTCGGGGCCCCAATTATAATTAATAGAGATATATATGGCCCCTGTTATAATTAATACAGATATATGACCCAGTTATAAATAATAGAGATGTATATGGCCCATGTAATAATGAATAGAGATATATATGCCCCCTGTTATAATTAATAGAGATATATGCCCCTGTTACAATTAATATATACACTCACCGGCACTGTTAGTAGGGTATCAGCGCCATCTAGATAAAACCGGTGTTGGACCCTTTTGCTTCAGATCTGCCTCAATTCTTCGTGCATAGATGTTCAACAAGGGTGTTTCAATAATCGATGCTCAAATGGTACAAGGTCCCAAGAGTATGCCAAGAAAAATATTCCCCACACCATGACCACCAACCACCACCAGACCTGAACCCGTTGATTACAAGGCAGGATGGAGATCCATGCCATATCAGTTGATTGACGCCAAAATTCCTGACTCTACCATCCTAAGTCGTCAGCAGAAATCGTAGACTCATCAGACCAGGCAAACGTTTATACCCAATCTCTACTGTCCCAATTTTCGATGAGTCTGGTCCAAGATTTGGAGCCTCAGTTCCTTTCTTGGAGCTGAACAAGGAGTGGCACCCGGTGTGGTCCATCTTGCTGCTGTTAGCCCAATGGCTGCCTACAAGTGACGCCGTACTGTGCGTTCAGAGATGCTCTTTCTGCGCTACCATAGGTTGTAACCCTGGTGCTTGATTGAGTCACTGTTGCCTTTCTATCAGCTCGAGACCAGACTGCCCATTCTCCTTGTGACACTCGTGGCATCAAACAAGGGCAGGATCCGACACAGGGACTGCCGCTCACTGGATGTTTTTTCTTTTTCTGACCATTCTACTGTAAACCAGCAGAGATGTGTTTGAGCGTGAAAAGTCCCAGGAGATCACGAGTTTCTGAAATTACTACAGACCAGGCCCTTCTGTGCACCAACAACGCATGGCCATTATTCAAAGGCACTCAATCACCTTTCCTTCCCATTACTGATGCTCGTTTTTAACTGTCAGGAGATTGTCTTGTCGCCATGTACTACAACATGCCTAAATGCACTGAGTTGCCGCCATGTGATTGGCTTGATTTAGGAAATTAAGGATAACGAGAGTTGACAGGTGTACCTAATAAAGGTGGCCGGGGTGATTGTATTATATTGTTTATTCACAGCCTGATATAATTTATAGTGATATATGCCCCTGGTATAATTAATAGAGATATATGCCCTCCTGTTAAAGATTAATAGAGATATATATATATGGCCCCTGTTATAATTAATAGAGAATTATAACAGGGGCCATATATATCTCTATTAATTATAACAGGGCCATAACTTATCGCATTAAGTTGTTATATTGGAAACAAAAAATGTATCAGGGGCAATATATATCTCTTTTAATTATAACAGGGGACATATATATCTATTCATTATTACAGGGGCCATATACATCTCTATTAATTATAACTGGGTCATATATCTGTATTAATTATAACTGGGGCATATATCCTCTTATTGAAATGATAACGAGTGTGGCAAATAAAAAATCTCTATTAATTATAACATGGGCCATATATATCTCTATTAATTATAACTGGGGCCATATATATCTATTAATTATAACAGGGCCGATATGATTACTGCCCAGCTATCAATATTACATTATTAAATAATATATGCCCCAGTTATAATTAATAGAGATATGTATGGCCCCAGTTATAATTAATAGAGATATATGCCCCTGGTAGATAATATAGATATAATGACCCTGTTATAATTAATGATATATAAATAAGGCCCTGTAGTACATGTACTGAGAGATATATATGGCCCCCTGTCTATAGTTAATAGAGGATTATATAAGGCCCTGACATAATGTAATAGAGGTTATATATATGGCCCTGTTATAATTAATAGAGATATAATAATTGGCCCCAGTTATAATTAATATAGATATTATATGCCCCTGTAATAAATAAAAGAGGAAATATGCCCTGGAATATTAATAGATATATATGGCCCCTGTTATAATTAATAGATATATATGGCCCTGTTATAATTAAGAGATATATATTGCCCCTGTCATAATTAATAGAGATATATATGGCCCCTGTTGTAATCAATAGAGATATATATGGCCCCTGTCATAATTAATAGAGAAATATATGGCCACTGTTATAATTAATAGAGATATAAGGGCCCCTGATTAATAAAATATAGATAGATAATATATTTCCCCTCGTTAAAAATTAATAGAGATATAAATGGCCCCTGTAACTAATGAATAATATACCTGTCCCCATGTAATAATGAATAGAGATATAGTCTTGTGCGCCCTTTTATAAAATTAATAGAGATTAAATACCGGGCCCCTTTTAAAATTAAAATATATGTATGAGGCCCCAGTATAAGATATAAAAGATGATTATACTATTGGCCCCAGTTAAAAAAAAAAAAAATTTTTTAAAAAAAATTAAAAAGAGAGAATATATATCGCCCCTATTATAATTAGTAGAGATATATATGGCCCCAGTTATAATTAGTAGAGATATATATGGCCCCAGTTATAATTAATAGAGATATATGCCCCTGTTATAATTAATAGATTTATATGAACCCTGTTATAATTAATAGAGTTATATGCCCCCTGTCATAATCAATACAGATATATTCCCCAGATATAATTAATACAGATATATGTCCCAGTTATAATTAATAGATATATATGGCTCTTGTTATAATTAATAGATATATAGATCCCTGTTATAATTAATAGAGATTAATATGACCCCTGTTATAATGAATAGAGTTATATCGCCCATATATTAAAAAATAGATATAAATGGCCCCTATTATAGTTAATAGAGATATAGGCCCCCGTTATAATTAATAGATATATATGGCCCCTGTTATAATTAATAGATTTATATGGCCCTGTTATAATTAATAGAGATTTATATGACCCCTGTTATAATTAATAGAGTTATATACCCCCTGTTATAATTTATAGAGATATATGCCCCAGTTATACTTGAGATATATGTCCCAGTTATAATTAATAGAGATATATATGGCCCCATTTGTAATTAATAGAGATATATATGGCCCCAGTTGTAATTAATAGAGATATATATGGCCCCTGTTATAATTAATAGAGATATATATGGCCCCTGTAATAATGAATAGAGAGATTTATGGCCCCTGTTATAAGTAATAGAGCTATATATGGCCCCAGTTATAATTTATAGTTATATGCCCCTGTTGTAATTAATAGAGATATATGCTCCAGTTATAATTAAGAGATATATGCCTCAGTTATAATTAATAGAGATATATATGGCCCCAGTTAAAATTTATAGATATATATATGGCCCCTTTGATAATTAATATAGATATGTATGGCCCCTGTTATAATTAATAGACACACATATGGCCCCTGTTATAAATAATAGAGATATATATTGCCCCTGTAATAATTAATAGAGATCTAAGCCCCAGTTAGAATTAATAGACTTATATGCCCCAGTTATAATTAATTGAGATATATGCCCCTGTTATAATGAATATATATATATATGGCCGCTGTTTATAATTAATAAAGATTTATATGACCCCTGTTATAATTAATAGTTATATGCTGCCTGTTATAATTAATAGAGATATATGGCCCAGTTATAATTAATAGAGATATATGACCCTGTTATAATTAATAGAGATACAGTATAGCCTAGTGGGGTGGGCCCCTGAAAATAATGAATAGATAATATAATGGCCCCAGTTAAAATTTATAGAGTATAATGCCCCGTATGTAAGATTAATAGAGATATATGCCCCAGTTATAATTAATAGAGATATCTATGGCCCCACTTATAATGTATAGATATATATGGACCCAGTTATAATTAATAGATATATATATATATGGCCCCTGTTATAATAGAGACATATATTGCCCCTGTTATAATTAATAGAGATATATATGGCCCCTTTGATAATTAATAGAGATATATATGGCCCCTGTCATAATCAATAGAGATATATATGGCCCCTATTATAGTTAATAGAGATTATATACCCCTGTATATAATAAATAGAGATATACACTCAACCGGCCACTTATTAGGTACACTCTGTCCTACTGCTCGTTAACACTTAATTCTAATCACCATCACATGGCGCAACTCAGTTCATTTAGGCATGTAGACGATGGTGCAAGACAATCTCCTGCGCAGTTTCAAACCGAGGCCATCTAGTATTGGAAGAAAGTGAATTTGAGTGCCTTTGAACGTGGCATGGTGTTGTGCCAGAAGAGGCTGTCTGATGTATTTCACAAACTGCGACCACCTGGGATTTTCACGCACAACGCATCTCTAGGGTTTACAGAGAATGGTACCCGAAAAAGAAAAAACATCCAGGTGAGCGGCAGTCCCTAGTGGGCGGAAATGCCTGTGTTGATGCCAGAAGGATCAAAGAGAGATATGGGTCAGACTGGTTCGAGCTGATAGAAAGTGCCAGACAGTGACTCAAATAGCCCACCCGTTATACAACCAAGGTAGGCAGCAGAGCATCTCGTGAGACGCACAAAAACGGCAAACTTTGAGGCAGATGGGCTACAAGCATCAGAAGACCACACCAGGTGCCACCCTTTCGAGCAGAAGAAACAGAGAAACTGAAGTCTACCAATTAGCCCAAGCTCATCGGAAATTGGACAGTAGAAGATTGGAAAAACGTTGCCTGGTCTGATGAGTCTTGCGATTTTCTGCTGCGACATACCGGTAGTGGTAGGGTCAAATTTTGTCTTCAACAAACATGAAAGCTTGATCCAACCTGCCTAGTATCAACGGTTTCAGGCTGGTGGTGGTGGTGTCATGGTGTGGGGTAATATTTTCTGGCACTCTTTCTTTATTTTTTTTTGGGCCCCCTAGTACCAATTGAGCATCGGTTGCACACACGCTTGTGGAATCTTGCCACGAAAGAATGTGAGGCATTTCTGAAGGCAAAATGGGTCCAACCCGTTACTAGCATGGTGTACCTAATAAAGTGGCCGGTGAGTGTATATGGCCCCTGTAATAATTCATAGAGATATATGCCCCAGTTAAAATTAATAGAGATATATATGGTCCCAATTATAATTAATAGAGTTATATGCCCCCTGTTATAATTAATAGATATTATGGCCCCCACTGTTATAATTATAAGAGAGTATGTTGCCCCATTTATAATTAATAGTATATAGTTACCCTGTATATCGATAGACGCGAGACGAGATTATATATAGGCCCCTGTAATGTGCTTGCAGTAAATGTAGATTTATGGCCCCTGTAATATTAAGAGAGCTAGTAGTATGCCGCCAAGGTTATAATTTATAGTTATATGCTCACACACGTATAGATTGAATAATATCAGAGCTCATATCTAATAATGATAGATTAAGGCCCAGTTATAATCATAGAAAGTCGATATGCCCAGTGTAGTACTCTCAACTATCACTCTCTATCTCTCTCGTAGTCACTCTCTAAACAAACATATCACAAATTATACCAAATCACTCCAACACCTATCCCTCCCTTCAACATATGGGCAATCACCATCACAACACTCAACATCACCAGGCACAATACACCACTCCACCACAATCAACACCAACCGACACACACACTCCACAAGTTTAGATAATTAATAGACTATATAAAATTATATCATATATAAAATATATTTATAATATATATATAATATATATATATATATATATATGGCCCCTTTGTATATTTAGTAAGATATATTTGGGACACTGTTATAGATAATAAGAGATATTATGCCCCTGTTATAATTATTATATATATAATATATATATATATATATGATATATATATAGTATATACTATATATATATATGGCCCCTGTTATAATAGAGACCTGAATGCCCCTGTTATAATTAACAGAGATATATATGGTGCCTGTAATAATGAATAGAGAAATATATGGCCCCTGTAATAATGAATTGATATATATATATGGCCCCTGTTATGATTAATATATATATATATGGCCCCTTTTATAATTAATATATATATATTATATATATATAAATAATATATATATATATATATATAATATATATATTATATAAAAATTTGGCCCCAGTTATGATTAATAGAGATATATATGGCCCCAGTTACTATTTATAGAGTCATATGCCCCCTGTTATAATTAATAGAGATATATGCCCCACCAGTTATAATTAATAGAGATATATATCGCCCCTATTATAATTAATAGATATATATGGCCCTGTTATCATTAATAGATATATATATGGCCCCTGTTATAATTTATAGAGTTATATACCCCTGTTATAATTAATAGAGATATATGCCCCTGTTATAATTAATAGAGATATATATGGCCCCTGTTATAATTAATAGAGACATATATGGCCCCTGTTATAATTAATAGAGATATATATGGCCCCTGTTATAATGAATAGAGTTATATGCCCCCTGTTATAATTAATAGAGATATTTGACCCTGTTATAATTAATAGAGATATATTTGCCCTCTGTTATAATTAAATAGAGACATATATGGCCCCTGTTATAATTAATAGAGATATATATGGCCCCTTTGATAATTAATAGAGATATATATGGCCCCTGTTATAATTAATAGAGATATATAGCCCCTGTTATAATTAATAGAGATATATATGGCCCCTGTAATCATTAAGAGAGATATATGCCCCAGGTAAAATTAATAGATATATATATGGCCCCAATTATAGTTAATAGACTTATATGCCCCAGTTATAATTAATAGAACTATATTTGGCCCCTGTTTTTATTATTAGAGATATATACATGGCCCCTTTTATAATATATATGTATGGCCCCAGTTATGATTAATAGAGAGATATATGGCCCCAGTTATTATTTATAGAGTCATATGCCCCCTGTTATAATTAATAGAGATATATGACAACCAGTGTATAAATAATAAGTAAATATATTGGGCCCAGTATTATAATTAATAGAGAATATATATTGGCCCAGTTATAATTAATATAGAGATATAGGGCCCCCGCGTCTTATAATTATTAGAATTTAATTGGCCCCTTTATATATTAATAGAGATTTATAAGGACCCCTGTTACAAATTAAATAAATTTCAAGTTATAATACCCCCTGTTACATATAACTTAATAATAGCTGTATTATATATAATGTCCCCAGATATAATTTGATATATAGTAGTCCGCCCAATTATAATTATAGAGATAATTATGGACCCTGTCTTATAATATTAAAAGAGATATATATGAGGCCCCTGTTGTATAATTAAAAGAGGATTAATACTAAAATGCACCCTTTTATAATTAATAGAGATATATATCCGGTGCCCCTGTTTACTCACTCCAAATCATTACCCACAACATAAGAGATATATGGCCCCTGTTTATAGATTAATAGTGATATACTAGGACCCCAGCCTCAATAATTAATTGAGAATATATACAATGGCCCCTGTAATACAACTGCAAATAGAATTTATATGCCCCCTGTCCTATAATTAATATTTAATCATGACCCCTGTTTACAATTGAACCTCCTAGGCACGCGTTATACTGGCACCCTGCTCAACTAATAACCCAATTAATAAGAGCGATAACTCTCACATGCCACAGATTTCTAAAATTAAATGAGCGAGAATATTCAGTGACCCTGTAAAAAGATTAACACTTAAAATAGAGATACCACTATGGAGAGCCCATTGTAATAATGAATAGAGATAGATATGGGCCCTGTTATAGTTAATAAAGATATATGTCCCTGTTATAATTAATAGAGAGATATATATGGCCCCTGTTATAATTAATAGAGATATATATATGGCCCCTGTTATAATGAATAGAGATATATATGGCCCCTGTAATAATGAATGGATATATATGGCCCCTGTTATAATTAATAGAGATATATATGGCACCTTTTATAATTTATAGAGTCATATGCCCCCTGTTATGATTAATAGAGATATATGCCCCAGTTATAATTGATATACAGTATATGTATATATTTGTGTATATGTATACATATAGGTATATATGAATGTATATATGTATGTATGTGTATATGTTTATATGTATGTATGTGTATATGTATGTATATCTATATGTATGTATAGATATGTGTATATGTATGTATACATAGGCGTAATTACGTATCCGACGCATCTCACATACCATGTATCTAACTGTACAATGAATATATAAATATCTTTGATACAACTGAATGTATGTATATTTAACTGTGTATATATGTATGTATATTTATGTATATGTGTGCATCTCTATATGTGTATATATGTGCATCTCTATATGTGCATATATGTGTATGTATATATTTATATATGTGTATGTATACGCACATAAATGTATGTATATATATATATGTATGTGTATATATGTGTGTATATGTATGTATAGTTATATATGTGTATATGTAGGTATGTATGTGTATATATATATATATATATATATACATATATATATATATATATATAGTATAATATATATATTTGTGTGTATATAAGTATTTATATATATGGATAAAATATAGCCAAAGTATTCAATAGGAGAGTGACCCCGCGCTCTGAAAAGGATGAATCTGATATCTTAGGCAGATTAGAATTTTAAGGGCGACATTATGAATTCGAATGCGTAAATTTTTTTTCTATATATTGGCGCCTACACTCCAGATTTTTTGGCGCATTACATAGAGCTTAGTGCATGCAAATTTCTCTCATAGTCTTGGCTCAATACATTCTATGCCCATACAAAGTTTTGGCGCATTTAAGCTCTAGTAATGCACCAAACTTTGTATGGACAGAGATGGTAGATGCGCCGATCTTTGAGAGACGGATGAAGGCGCTTTGAAGTGAATTATTACATCTCGTATTCATTGTATAATGCGCGCTGAATGTATGAAAGTGTTTTTTTTGTGCAATAAAAATGGAGTCGAAAGTTCAATGCACCTCGCATTTGTTGTTTGGCGCATAACTAAACTTTGAGCATTAGCAATGCTCCAACATGTAGACAAGGCTATAGATAGGCTGTGAAAATAAGAGAACATCATTAGAATAGAATGTCAGTGAATAGAAACTATGGACTGATCTTGCTTGGTGGAATCACAGTTTCCCAGCAAGACCTGTGGTGTGTGGCTTTTGCTGTATGTAGAATAAAGGGTGAGAGCAGCAAAAGTACATTTCACATTTAATGTAGTAAAAATTTTAAAAAATCTGAACCACACCATCAGTGGGTTATTTAATGTAAAATTAGTTTTAGATTCTAGGAATTTTAAATACATTTTACAGGAGAGATTTTTATATTTTTGGATAATATATATTTTTATATGATACATTTTTTATTACATTTAAATAATTTAATTTTATATGGTTTGATAATTATTAGAAATTACTTTTTATTATTGTACTGATATAAGTTGAGCAATAAGGGACATTTTTTGACCTAACAGAAAATCTAACCCACTGATGATGATGTTCAGATTTTTTTTAATTCTTACTACATTAAATTTGAAATTTACTTTTGCTGCTCTCACCCTTTCTACATACGGCAAGAGCCAGCACAGCACATGTATTGCTGGGTCCTGTGGACCACCAAGCAGGACAAGTACCATAGTTTCTATTCACTGACTTGCTCTTCCAATGACTTTTCTTTTATTTCCAGCCCATCTATAACCTTTATACATGTTTGGCGCATTACTAATGCGCCAAAGTTTTGTTATGCGCCAAAAACACCAAGTGAGGCGCGGGAACTTAAGACACCACTTTCATACATTCAGGTGCATTATACACTGAATACAAGATGTAATAATTCACTTCGAAGCGCTGTCTCTCAAAGTTCGTCTCATTACACTCTATGCCCATACAAAGTTTGGCGCATTACATAGAGCTTAATGCGCCAAACTTTGTATGGGCATAGAGTGTAATGAGACGAACTTTGAGAGAAGTTTGGCGCACTAAGCTCTATGTAATGCGCCAAAAATCTGGAGTGTTGGCGCCAAGTAAAAAAAAAGATACGGATTCGAATTCATACATGTCGCCCTAAGAGTCTTTATTCTTAAAAATAACAAAGGGCTATAGTAAAAAGAAAAGACAATGATGCACAAAGGACTTTACACGTTTCGTGCAGAATACCTGCGCTTTCTCAGAAGGTACATACATAGTTATGTATGTGTATATATATGTACATATATATTTGTGTATGTAAATATGTATATATGTATGTATATGTAGAGATGTGTGTATATATATATATATAGTTATATGTATAGATATATGTATATGTGTATATATAGATGTATATGTTTTATGTATGTAAATATATGTATATATGTTTGTGTATATATTTATATATATATATATATATGTATATCTATATATACAGTATGTATGATATATATATATATATATATATATGTATACATATTTGTGTATATTTATCCATAGAGGTATATAATATATATACATATAGATATATTTATACATATGTGTACAGTCGTCTCTCGCTATATCGCGGTTCACTTATCGCGGCCTCACGCATCGCGGATAATACAGCTGTCTGGATCTTATACTGTATCGCGGATTTTTCGATATATCGCGGGATTTTTGCGGTATGGAAACTAGCCAATCACCGCACTGTGTTCAATATCCTGAGCGCTGATTGGCTCCGTGACTTTAGCATCGGTCTGTCTGTTGTGCTCAAACGTTCAGCATCGACGTCTGATTGCAGAAGTGCAGAAAGGGGAGTCCTATGATACCACCCAAAACGTTCTAGGCCCTTTTAAGGCTTCTGCCATGAACCGAAGCGCCAGAGAAAATGCTTACCATCTAAGAAAAGGTTGAGAACTTCTCGACATGCTAAAGGAAGGCAAAAAACTATCGGCTGTAGGCCCCTATTATGGGATAATGAATCTACTGTTCACTACAATTTAAAAAAAAATGAGAAGAATACTAGGTCTACGCAGCAATGACCTTTAACAAGACTGCAAAGAGGGTGGTCACATCCGTAATTTAAGACCATTTTTGAGGATGGAATCGCATTGGCCCTGTGGATAAATGACTGCAGGAAGAAGAATATCTCGCTGGATACCAACATCATCCGGAAAGAAGGCCCAAAAAACTTTATGATAGTTTCAAGACAGGCACGGATGTTCCTGATGGTGACGAGGATGAAGACGAGGACAACAGTGCAGAAGCAGGACCATCAAGTGCTTTTCCCACCAGACAAACCCCTTCAGTGCCAGCAAGGGGTTGGTTTGAGAAAAATTTTAGAGACGCTTTGGACTGAGAGTGTTCCTCTGCATGGTGAAGCTGCCTCTGCAGATAAAGGGGGAGCCCAGGAGTATGTGAATGACACCTTCAAAACCTTCATCGGGAAGGGGGCTATAAGCCTGAAAAAGTGTTTAACATGGATGAGACGGGCTTATTTTGGAAACGGATGCCATCTCGCACTTTTATAATGCAGGACGAAGCCAAAGCCCCTGGATTTAAGGCCCAGAAAGGAAACGGGTAACTGTCTCATGTGTGGGAATGTGCGGGCTTCATGATAAAAACCAGGGCTTATTTATAAGTTCAAAAACCCATGGGCCCTAAAAAACAAAAATAAGAATTTGTTGCCTTTGTACTGGAATGCAACAACCCCAAGGCTGGATGACAAAACTCCTCACGGCTGATTGGTTCCACCAGTGTTTTTATCCAGAGGTTAGGCTTTACCTTGCAGAGAAAAACCTTGAGTTCAAAGTGCTTCTGCTCATGGACAATGCTGGAGGCCATGCTGTTGACCTGTCATATTAAAGGTGTCCCGATAGAGTTCTTGCCACCAAACACACGTCGCTCAAACAGCCCATGGACCCAAGCGTGATTCGTGCTTTTAAAAACGCTCTACACGAAAAAATGCCCTGCAACACTGGTTGAAGCTATGTCCTTTCCCTTGTCATCTCTCCCCCTAGATACTGCAACATCCTTTCAGTGGCCTCCCAGTAGCACCCTCGCTCCCCCCCAATCCATCCTTAACTCTGTGCCCGTCTTATCCCCTCTCTCTCGCTACTCCCCTGCCTCTCCCTCTGCCAATCCCCTTCACTGGCTTCCCATTGCCCCGCGAATTCATTTCAAGCTACTATCCATGACCCACAAGGCTCTCCCTGACCTCTCCTCTCCATACATCTCTGCCCTAATTTCCAAATATCTCCCCTCACGCACTTCCGCTCCTCACAGGACCTTCTCCTCTGCTCTCCCCTTATCAGCTCCTCACAAACCGTCTCCAAGACTTCTCCCTGCTTCACCCACACCTGGAATCACTGGGCCCCAAACACATCCGACTCTCTTCCACTCTCGCCAGCTTCAAAAGTAAATGAAAACCATCTCTTCAGGCTTGCCTATAACCCTTTAAATAAACTTGTCACTACTTCCTCCACAGACTTGTCTGCCCCTCACCTCCTGTCTCTTTCCCCTCCTTGTAGTTGTAAGCCTCGCGGTAGGGTCCCTCTCCCCCTGTCGTGCCAATTGTCATTAGCACTGTACTCGTTTCACGTATGTAATGTATGTAACCCCCTCGAATGTACAGCGCCCTGGAATCAATGGCGCTTTAAAATAAATAATAATAATAATAATAAAAATAATGGACTCGGATGAAAAATTTCACACTAAAGGGCATACTGGCGTGACTACAATATTGCATCGTGTCAGAAGGCCATAAAGGAGATGAAGAGTCAAACAGTAAATGCCTGCTGGAAAAAATTGTGGCCAGAAGTGGTCCATGATTACAAGGGTTTCTCTCCTGCTGAAGTCCATCACTCTGCAGTAACTAAGGCCGTGAAACTGGCAAAACTACTGGGAGGAGATGGCTTCACTGATATGGCTCCTGAAGATGTGAATGACCCGATTGATGTCCACTCTGAACCGTTGACAGACGAAGACCTGACGGAGATGACGAAGTCAGCAACTGTAGAAGAGGATGAGGAACAAGATGAACAGGTTGGAGAAGAGGAGGAGGTTGGTCTAACACTTGATCGTCTGGCAAGCATGGTCAGAATGGCCAAAGAACTCCAGCGGGCTGCTGAAGAATGGGACCCCCAAATGATTTGTTCATTGCACTTTGTAAATATTATTGAGAGTGGCATATCAGTTTATAAAAATCTTCTCACTCAGAAGAAAAAGCAGCACCAGCAACTGCCCATAACTATGTTCATCACTAGGACAAAGACATCAGTTACACCTTTTGCAGAAATAGAAGTTACGGCCCAGGGGGGAGATACTGCAACACCTGATGAAGTACCTGATAAAGAGCGAGATGAAAAGCGCAATGAAGTACCCGATGAACAGAGCGATGGCGATGAAGAGGTGCATTCAGGAGAGCTGTAATGCTCTTCATTATCTTCATCATTATAGCTGCAGTAAACTTCACTTGTGTGTACCCACATAGATTTTTATATGTTAGAGAGTGGACAACGTTTATAAAGCCTTAAAATATATATAAATAATAAAATAAATGTAACGCCGCTACTTCGTGGATTTTCACGTATCGCGGGGGTCTCTGGAACACAACACCCGCAATAAGTGAGGGATCACTGTATATATTTATGTGTGTATATATAAGTATATATGTTTGTATATGTATATATATGTATTTGTATAAATGTACATCTGAATGTATATGTATAGATATTTATGTATATATATTTATATATATATATGTATACATAAATGTATATAAGCATATGTGTATATTTACATCTATATATGTATGTTTGTGTGTATATATATATGTATATATAAATATGTATATACATGTGGATATGTACATATATGTATTTATATATGTATATATATGTAGATATATATGTAGATATTTATGTATATATTTATAGATATATGTATATATATGTGTTTACTTATATACTGTATGTATGTATATGTCTATATATGTGTATCTATATATAGTATGTATGTTTATATATGAATATATGATGTATATTTCTCACCAATAATTCATTGGGGAACACAGCACCATGGGTATAGGCCTTGCCTTCGGAGGCGGAAAATAGGGGGGGAATCAAACGTTTTTTGGCCCCCCCCCCGGACTGCCTATACCCCTCCTGCTGCCCCGGGTTGATCAGTTTTTCGCCTAGTGTCTTTAGGGCGGGGACGTTTCCCTCTGCGATTTTTTGTTTTTTTTCCCTTTCCCTTTTGGGCGGGAAGGGGTGTTTGGTGCACACGGTTTTCTAAACCCCTGTTGGAAGGGGGCCCGAAAAACCCGGCTTTTTTACCGGGGGGAAGGTAAATTTGGGGCGCCCCCGGGTCCCCCCGGTTCGCGGTCTCCCCCGGGAAAGGTATCGAGCCCCCGGCCCCTTCCACCTGGGGGAAAGGGGTGATCGAGCCCTGGCTTTAAACCTATCAGGGGGGCCGTAAAAAAAAGGGGCGAAAACTGTACCGGGGAAGTTTGTCCCCCCCTGGGGCGTCAGAAACCCAGTCAGTTTTTTAAGGGGCTGGTCTTCCCCCCGCCGCTCCCCGGGTTCCTTTCCCCCTGCCGCCCCCGGGGCCCTTTTTTATGGATTCGGGTTTTAACCTCAGTTGTGTGTTTTGGTACCAAAGGGGTGATGCTGCGACGCCTGAAAAATTTCGGTTTGGGTTTGGATTTCCCCCGACCTCCTTTTTTGGGGGGGTGGTTTGGGGGGGATTTCTTTTTTAAATAAGTTTTCGGTGGCCGCAGGAATTCCGTTTTCCTGCGGCCCCCCCAGTGTTGCCCTATTTCCCCGGTTTTGGGGGGGTTACCCCGGGGCCCGGGGGGAATTTTAACTTTTCTCCCCCCCTTGGCCAGCCCCCGGCATGGGCGCGGACATTTTTAGCCCGGGGCCCCGGGGGGGCAGCGTTCGCTTAAGGGTTTGGCCCCAGGGGCCCTTTTTTTTTTTCTGCCGCGCGGGGGGGGCCCCAGTGATGGGGGGGGGGGGGGGGGGGCTTTTTTCCCCAAATTACTATAGCTCCCCCTAAGACACCGGGGACAGGTTGCGCGCGGCACTGGCGTTTGGCCGCCATCCCAGTTGAAGGGAAAAGGGTACTGCTTTTTGGGGGTTTCTGGCGTTGGCTGCTGGGGGGGGAGATGGGTTTGTTCAGGGGTGCAGGTATTTTTTACCGCCCGGCGGCGTTTCGGGGGCCGCCCCGGGGGGTGCGCCGCGGGCCGGGGCCCCGGCGTTAAAATTTTTAGCCCCGGTTCTGGAGGCTTAGGCCCGCCTAGGCCGCCTCTCCCCCGTCTCTGAGCCCCCCTGGGGGGGGGCCCCCAAGGGGGTTTAAGGCCCCCTCCCGGGAAAGGGGCAGGACCCCCCAGCACCCCGGGGGGCCTGTTTTGGGGGGTTTGGACCAAAAACGCCGTTTTTGCGCGTTTGGCATCCTGGCTTTTTCCTGACTGTGGGGGGAGACACAGCGGCTTGGGATGGTAATTTAAACCCCTGGGGGCCCAAACCCAACCCCTTGCCCCCCGCTTTGCAGAAATTTTCCCAAATTTAAGGGCTAAGTTTTTTAAAAAAGGCCGGTGTCCCAAAACAGTGGCGACTTGTTTCCGGGCCCCCATTGCACGGGACAGTTTTTGGGGCCCTAGCCCCGGGTGAAACTTTGTGCCCTTTGCGTGCTCCGCTCCCTTCCACTGCGGGGAACCAGTCCCTTCCGTCGGGGTCGGGGGTTTCCATAATGGGAAAGGGGTCCTCGCCCCTTTCCCAGTCCCAAAACCCTTTTCGGGAGTACCCCAGGTTTTGGGTTTTGGGCCCCAATAGGGCCCCATGCCCCCTTGCTGTCAGCCTGAAAACCTCCCAGGGCCCCAGCGCAGGCCCGGCAGCCCTTTACAGGTGTTAGGCCTTTTTACAGGCTTTTTTCTGCGGTTTGGGGCCCCACGTAGACGCGCCGGATTTGCGCTTCGTACGGTCCAATCCGGGGGGAGAAATTTACGGTAACCCAAATTGTTCTCATTAAAAAAACAGGGGTTTTCCGTGCTCCCCCTTTCCCCTCTGCAAATCTGCCGCGGGGGGAGGAAAGTGATTTGAACATTTTTTACGGGCGGGGAGCCGTAAAAAATTGCATTGTTTTAGGGGGCCCGGGGACGGGGGGCCCACGCCGAAATCGGCCCCGCCCCCCCCCTTATTCACGGGGGGATTTGTGGTTTAAAATAGGGCCCCAAAAAATCCGTCGGGAAAAGCCTTTTTAAACACGGCTTGTGTAAGAGGGTTAGAGTTTCTTGCCTTTTTTTAAACCCGAGCTCTCCCCCATTAAACGGGGGGTCGGGTTGGGAAGTCCTTGCCTGGTACGGCTTCTTCAATTTTGGGGACTCCCTTCGGGATTCTGACTCTGAGCCAGAGATGATGATGATGGGGAAAGCAGGCCAGCCCTGGATACGGCCTCTGTTGGGGGACCCCCTGTCCCTGGTTTGGGCCCCCCAAGGGCAGCGGGTCCCAACCCCTTTAAAGCGGGGGCTTTAGGGGGAGGGGGTTGGTGAAAGCCCGGCCTGAATATGGCCCCTTCTGGAGACCCCCCTGTCTCTGGCTTTGGGCCGGGGAAAAGGGTTGTTTGGGGTGGGGAAAAGCGCGGTCCGGGCCCCCACATACCCGGAAAGCTCCGGGCCTGGAAAAGGGGCCCCTGTTGGAGATCCCCTTTGTCTCGGGGCCAGACGGGTTAATAGGATGACAAAAGTGGTTCAAGCCCTTTTTCAGGCTGTTCATAGACCCCCCTTTCATTTTAAAAGGGTGAGGATGCCCTCACCCTCCCAGGAGGGGGTTTCCCCCTTAAGGGCGGAGGCGCGATTTGGTGTTCCCTGCACGCCCGGGAAATGAAAACTGTTTCCCGGGGAAAGGGGGAAAAACATCCGCTCGGCCCGTTTTTTTTTCCTTTTCCAAAAAAAACGATTTAAAGTTTTTTCGCCTTTTTCCCCCGGGGGTTTCGGGGGTTTTAGGGGTTTCGGTGGTTCCCATCGGGGGGCCCCCCAAAGCCCACCCGGTAAAAGTAGTTTTATGGGCCTTCCCTGTCTCGGACACGGTGGCCCTTTGGTGAGGGCACAGCGGGCGCCCTTTAACGGGTTTTTTGGGTAAGGTCCCGGGCCCCGGGGGGGTTCGGGCCGGGGGAAACCCCCTTGGACCTGCGGTGTTCTCCACAGTTCAGCTTGCAGGGTTTGGGCCCCTTTAGCGTGAGCAGCGGCTTTCGGGCGGGAAACTTCCACAGGGGTTTGGGGGAACCCCGTTTTCCCAGTTTTCAGAGTTTCTGTGGCCCCAGAAAGTTATGCTGGTGTAAAACCCCCGTTTTAGGGGTAGAGCGTCGCCCAAATGCTTGGCGCTGGGTTTTCCCCTGCAGCTAAAAAAAAAATTTTTTGGCGAGGGTTGAAAGCCCGCCAAGGAATTTTTTGGTTTTGCGCTTTCGCTCGCTTGGGGTAAGCGGTTTTTTGGGAAGCCAAAGGGGTCTTTGTATGCTCCCCCCTAAAGGGCCCGGGCGGTGCGGGGGCTTTTTCAGGGTGACTGCTCCTAAAGAACGCCCCGGGGCCTTTTTCCCCAAAATAGCGCTTGGGCTGAGGAGGGGGCCGCACCCAGGCTTTTTTTGGGGCCCTGGGCCCCCCCAAATTTTTCCAAAGGTCCAGGGGAAAATTTCTGGCAGGTTCGGGTCTGTGGGTACCTGGTTTTGGTGGGCCCGCCACTTCAGGACCACTTTTTTTGGGGCTTCCCAGCATTTGGGCAGCTTGTTTTGGGGTTTGGGGTTAGGGGGGGCGGACCCCCTCGGGCAACCCGGGAAAACTCCCCTCCGGCGAGGAGGGATTTGCCGGCCCCCGAGTCTAAAGCTTTTTTTTCCCCAGGGATTTTATTAAAACCCCCTTTTTGGGTTCGAAAATTGAAAGAGGCGGGCCCCTTTTGGGCCTAGGGCCCGGCCCTTTAAAATTTGGCTAAACCCAAGTTTTGTTTTTGGGCCCCCGGGTTCCCAATTTGGAGTCGCTCTGATCAGCGGTACCCTCTCAGGAAGGCAGAGATTTTTTTTTCAGCTGCTGGGGGCATCGGGTTTGGGTTTTCTGCCCCTTTTGTCCCAGGTCTTTAAACCCGGGCCCCCGGGGTGTTTTCACGGGTTTGGGCTCCCGCCCAATTGCTCCCACCAAGGGCCCTCATGAAGTCTTCCCACCCTAAGGGAAGACCCCTTTCCCCATCGGGGGGTTTTGGCCCCCCCTTCAAAGCCCCTCCCGGGTCAGCCGGTCAGGGTTTCCCCTTTAAAGGGTTTGAAACCCCGGTTGCTTGGGGCTGGAGGAAAATTTGGCGGGCAACCCCGGGTTGACCCCAAATCTTTAGGTTTTGGAATGTTTGGAGGGTTGCTTTTTGCTCAATCGGGGTTCCAGAAGGTTCTTTTTCCGTCGGGGAAGCTGGGGCCAATTAATGGGGCCCCTATCTCTGTTTCGCCCCGGCATATTTTTATTTGTTTGCGGGGGGTTTGGCAGTTTGGGAGGATTTCCCTCTGGGCTGGTCCTTTGGGGCCAGCTTTTTCCCACCCCCCTGCAGCGGGAATTTTCCTTGCCTCGTGCCCCAGGTCCCCAAACTGCCTTGGGTCTCGAAAGTCCCCCCCTCCCACCCCGGGGCTCGCCCCGCCTGGGCTAGTCCCCCAACCCTTTCCCGGGGTTTTAAATTTAAAGGGGAGGTAATTTTTGTCCCCGCAAGGGCCCGGGTTTCATCCACAAAAAGCCAGCTTTTTGGGGTTTGGGGCCCACCCCCCCCCGGACGAGCGGGGTTTCTAGTCCCCTTTGGGAAGCAGTCTTCAGATTTTCTGTGCTGGAACCCCAAAATTTTTCCCCTTTTAAAGTGTTTTTCGAAATTGGGGTTTCCCCCTCTCTTTCCGGGGGTTTCCAGTTGGGTTGGTTTCCCAAAAACACCAAATTTTGTGGCATGCCCTGAATTCTTCGGGTGGTCCCAAAAGGCCCCAAAGAGTTCTCTTTTTTTTACTGTGGGGTTCTTCGTGACAAAAAACCCATTTGGTTTACCCCCCGGGGTGGGACAACTCCCCTTTCGGGGGTGGAAAACCCAGTTTGGGCCCCAAATAATCTGGCGGAAGTGCCTTCGCCTTCCTGGCCAGAGGTGGGGTTTACAAACCCCAAAACCATGGTGGCGTCTTGTTCAACCCCTAGCCCCCAAGGTTATAGGGCCCGGGGGCCGGAATCCCCTGGTGCTGACAGGGACTTGCTGGTCCTGCCTTGGGGCAGGTTGGTCTTTTTGCCCGAAACTTTCACCCTTTGGCTAAAAAGGGGGTTTTCCTTTTTTTTCCCAACCACCCAATTTGGGGGGAGCGCAAGATGGCCCCGCTCACAGGTTAAGGCCCTTCTTTGCAGGTAGTCGTGGCAAAGGCCCCTCAAAAACCTATCAACCGGGGGGATGAAATTGCCTGTTGGGGAAATTAGACGTCTGCCCCTTTTCCGAGCCCCCAGGGGGAATTTCTCCCTGTGTTTACTTTTAGGGAAAAGGGGGGCCCTTCTGGGTGGCCATCATTTAGCCCCCCAAGTGATGTATGGGAAGCTCTTTTTCTCCCGGCCCCCCTGTTCTGGGGTTGCGGAAAAGGGAAAAGGATACTCTGTGTCTTGTTCCTTTAAATTTTTCCCCAAGGAGGGTTTTTATCGTTTTTTTTCCCGATAAAACCCTAGTTCTCCCCTTTTTTGCCCCCTTGTCCCTCTCATTTTGGGATGATTGTTATTTGGGGAAAGGAAAAGGGTTGGGGGGCTTTGGGGTTTTCTTCCTTCTTTTTCGGACCCTTTTTTAGGCCCCGCACCCCTTTTGGGGGGTCACCCCTGAGGGTCCTTGCGGGGGGGTTGGCGTCCCCCCTGGGCCCGGTTTTTCCAGCCGGATCTGGTCCTTTGTTACCCCAGGTCATGGCTCGCCCCCAAACGAGCAGTTGGGGCCACCGGTTTTGGTTGGGCCCTTCAGCCACGGTTTTTGGCAGGTTTGAAAAAGCTGTCACCTGGGCTTCGGCCCATACCACGTTTTTGGTTCTACCCAATCTCATTTTTTGGGCCCTGGCTGTTTTGGGGCCTCGCTGTAGGTTCTTCGTTAGAAGGGGCGGGATGCTTGTCATGCTGAGGGAATTTTTTCTAGTTCCCCACCCCTAGGGAAATTTTTTTTTTTGGATACCCAGGGGTGCTGTTTTCCCAAGGGAATTTTATTTGGCGAAAAAAAATGGGTTTTTTGAAACTTATTTTTAAAACCCCTTTTTCGCCAAACTATTGGGGGACAAAGGTCCCCCCCTCTTTTTTTGTCGCCGGGGGAAATTAAGGTTCTCTTTTGTTCCTCCTCGGCCCGGTTTTGTACCCAACTATAAACCCTGGCGGCAGCAGGGGGTTATTGGCTTTTCGGGGGCCGGGGGAAAAACATGTTTGAGCTCCCTTTGTGCCCGCCCCCAAAAGGAAAGGGCCTATCCCCCCATGGTGCTGTGCCCCCCAAATTTGAAATTGGAAAAAGAAAAAAAAGGATTTTCGGTTTTAATTTACAAATTCCTTTAAATTTTTTTGTATATGTTTTCATTTGGTTTTAAAGAATTTATATACATATAGGTTTTTAATGTCACAATTTTGTTTTTTAATGTATTTTATAAAATTTTAGTGTATGTTTATTATGAATGTGTATATATTTTACTTTGGTTTTCCAAAAAAAGAAGCGCGGGTGTTTCCGCCAAAAACGGGGGCCAAGTATTGTCCTGTTCGTTTTTTCTTGCTTTTAGATGTACGGTGGCAAAAACATCCTTTGTGCTTTTTTATAAAGAAAGTCGTTTTTTTTTAAACCCCCCTGCAAAAGGGATTGATTTTTTCCCTTTCCAAAGTGCGCCGGATTTACGCTCTCCCCTCACGGGGTTTGCTTTTTTTCTTGTACTTTATGGAATGTATATGAAATTATTTTACATTGTTGATATTTGAAAAAAAAAGTATGTTTTTTTTTGTGCGTTTTGTATGTGTTTGTGTGGGTGTGTTTTTTTTAATAAAATTTCCCACACAATTTTACACAGATATATATATTTTTAAAAATTTTTAAAAAATATATTATATTTTATGTGTATATATGTATGGGATATTTTGCAATGTTTTGTTTGAAAATGTTTGTGTATATAGGTATGTCTATATGTAGATGTGTATAAAAATTATTTTTTTATATGTTTGTAAATTTTTTATGTATGTATTTCTATTTATCCCAGAAATGTATTTTCCTGTATATGTATTTATAAATTTTTTGAAATATAAATTTAAAAATAAAAAAATATTTGTTTTTATATTTTATATGAAAGGGGTTTTAAATGTTTTTATGAGGGGTGTGTATTTTTTGTTTTATAAATATAAAATTGGGTATTTTATTTTTTTATATGCATTATGGTATTTATGTATAGTTTATGTCATATATAGATGTGTGTATATCTGTGTATATATGGATGAATATATAGATGTGTATGTATATGTATTCAAATATGTGTGTATACATATATGTTTATACCTATGTATGTATATCTATACATATAGGTATATATGTAAACATATATGTATATAGAAGTATATATGTATCTATATATGTACGTACATGTGTGTATGTGCATGTATGTATATGTTTATATATGTATATATATATATCTATATATGTGTGTGTATAAATCTATGTGTGTATATGTATACATTTAGGCGTATATATGCATACATATATGTATGTGTATATTTATAAGTATATGTATGTATATCTATATACATGTATAATGATATGTATATACCTGTGTGTGTATATATGTAAATGTATATATGTACACATATAGTTATATATGAAGATGTGTGTGTGTGTGTATATATATATATATATATGTATGTGTGTATATGTATATATGTATATACATATGAATGTATATAAAAGAATAGATGTATATATGTATGTGTATACATGTGTATGTATGTAAACATATATGTATATATATGTATATAGAAGTATGTGTGTATATGTACAGTATATCTGTGTAAATATGTATATTTAGGTATATATATATATATATATGTGAGTATATGGATGTATATCTGTATATGTATATTTATGCATATAGATAAGTATATATGTATATATATTTATGCATATGTTTGTGTATGTATGTATATAATGTGTATGTATTTGTGTATATATATATGTTTGTGTATATATGTATTTATATATGTATAGATGTATATATGTAGATGTATCTGTATGTATATATTTATATGTATATCTATATATACAGTATGTATATATGTATACGTAAATGTGTATATGTGAGTATGTATGTATATCTATGTGTATATATGTATATATAAGTTTATGTGTATGTATATATGTATGTGTATATATAAGTATGTGTATGTATATTTATATTTGTATGTATAAATGTGTATGTTTGTGTATATATGAATGTGTATATGTACATATATGTATTTATATATATGTATAGATGAATATATGTTTATATATTTATATCTGTAAATATAGATGTATCGATGTGTATTTATATGTATATATGTGTATCTTTATATACAGTATGTATATCAATATATATGTATCTAAGCATATGTGTGTATTTATATATGTGTATGTGTATATATATATATATATGTGAGTATATATTTATGTATATCTATGTGTGTATATATAAGTATATTTATGTACATATAAGTATATGTGTATATATATGAATGTGTATATATAAGTATATATGTGTATGTATGTTTATTTATTTATATGTGTATATATGAATATATGTACATGTGTGTATATGTGTTTAGATATTTATATATAAATGTATCGGTGTGTATGTATATATAAATCTATATATGTATATCTATGTATACACAGTATGTATACATATAAGTATTTGTATGTATATGTATGTAGATGTGTGTGTGTATATATATACACATGTGTATATTTATATATGCATATACGTGTATATATGTTTATGTATAGACATATGTATATATGTATATCTATATGTGTATATATTTATGTATATTTATATACACTCACCGGCCACTTTATTAGGTACACCATGCTAGAAAACGTTTGGGCCCCTTTTTGCCTTCAGAACTGCTCAATTCTTCGGGGCATAGATTCCACAAGGTGTTGCCTAACGATGCTCAATTGGGTTCCCAAGGGGCCCAAAGAGTCCCAAGAAATATTCCCACAAAAGACACCCACCAAAACCTGGGCCTGAATCCGTTGATTACAAGGCAGGATGGATCCATGCTTTCATGTTGTTGACGCCAAATTTCTGACCAAACCATCGGAAAATGTCGCAAGCAGAAATGAGACTCATCAGACCAGGCAACGTTTTTTCCAATCTTTACTGTCAATTTCCAATGTGTTGGCAAAATTGGAGCCTCAGTTTCCTGTTTTTATAAAAGGGGTTGGCCCGGTGGGGTTTTCTGCTGCGTCCCCCTCTGCCCCCAAATTTGGGCCTTTACTGGCGTTCGGATTGCTCTTCTCCCTACCTTTTTTGTCGGGGGGCTATTTATCACTGTTGCCTTTTATCGCCAAACCAGTCTGCCCATTCTCTTTGCCCTCTGGCATCACAAGGCTTTTCCGCCCACAGGATGCCCGCCCCTGGGTTTTTTTTTTTTCGGCCCTTCTCTTTAAACCCAGGGGGATGGTTTGTGTTGAAAATCCCGGGAGATCAGCAGTTTCTGAAATTTCTCAACCCACCCTTCTGGCCCCAAAAACCATGCCAGTTCAAAGGCACTAAAATACCTTTCTTCCCCTTTATGATGGGGTTTGGAACTGCAGGAGATTGTTTTGACCATGTTACTGCCTAAAAGCATGAGTTGCGCCGGGATTGGGATTAAAATTAAGTGTTATGAGCAGTTGGACAGGTGTACCTAATAAAGTGGCCGGTGAGTGTATGTGTATATATATGTTTGTATCTCTATATGTGCATGTATATAATGCATATATTTATGTATATTTGTATGTATATATTTGTGGGTGTATATATGTATGTAAACGTGTATATGTATATATATATGTGTGTGTATATGTATACATATAGGTGTATATATCTGTATATGTATGTATATTTATATATGTATATATACATATGAATGTGTATATGTTTAGATGTGTATATATGTATTAATATGTATATAAGTATTTTATACATATGTATATAGATGTTTGTATATGTATGTATACATAGATGTATAAATATGTATATGTATTTGTTTATGTATAGATATACATATGTGTATTCATATATGTTTATATAGATGTATATATAGATGTTTATATATGTATGTATATAGATATATATGCATAGATATGTGTATATATCTATATATGTATGTTTACCTATATATATGTTGAGATAGATATAGATGTGAATGTATAGATGTATGTGCATAAATGTATATATTTCTGTATATATGTTTATAAGTATGTATATATATATATATAAGTATATGTATATTTATGTCTATATGTATGCATATATATGTGTATATGTATGTATTCATATATATGTATGTGTATATATATATATATATATATGGATACATATATATGTGTATATATCTATGTTTATTTGTATATCTATATATGTAAGTATGTATATATCTCAAGTGAGTGATTGAGAGGTTTATATAATTATGCAGATACTATTATATATTTACTATACATATAGTGTTATATCTGTAACCAGAAAGTCAACAGAAGATCTGACAAGAGGAGTGGCAGATGCTAGAAAGTGATTGGGAAGGTACACTTTTTTTCTAGTAGCAGCAGTAGTAGTAGTAATATAAAATTACATTTTTAACCAAAGCAATCCCTTGAATAAGAGGAGAAACATAAAATGGGTTTACCTGTAGTGGTCTCAAAAATCTGCAGCACACTGTCAAAGTAGAGTGGAAGTATTCCCAGCATCACATACTATTATCACACAAAGGGGAAGTGGTTAAAGGGGCTGTGGGTAGAATATGCCATCAGTGTCTGGTATGTGCAGGTCCTATCTCTGGAACGAGCCCTAACACCTCTCCGTTTTGAAGGGAAAGGTGATCGGGACTCTCCAGTTGAAATTAATGGGGGTGCCAAGTACAGCCGAGCAGCGAAACCGAGTGGTTTCAGAGATGGGTGTGGATCTGCTATCAGACATTGATGGCATAACCTAATGCTATGCTATCAGTGTCCGTAGTAAGACCACTAAGTTAAGGTGTCTCCTTGCTACTGGGGGATCAGTGAATGCATCGGTCTGGGATCTGGACTGTTCAGCTAACAGAGGCCTGTCTAGACTAGATACAACTGTAAGAAAGTCTCCGCTGTGAAAAGTATTACAGATGTATGAATATGATGCTTTAGCAGGTCAATGGCAGAAGTACTTATATGTGTATCCCACCATGACAACTTCTATCAAGAATACAGGGCTGCCACAAAGCTGCAGGAATAGATGGTGCCTATTCATAGAGTAGGAGCAGATCTGTGCTGTGAATAATAGAGAGCAGGGCATAAAGCCCTCCAACCATGGCGTCCATATATCCTAGTAGTGCACACAGAAAGCAGAGTGATGTTGTTACTGAAGGTGCATACTAATACATGCACTATATTAAACAGTTGCTTGTAAAACAATACCCTGATATAATATGGGGGCGTAAGTGAACCCTTTATATCACCTCAGGGCCTCGTTTCCCCTCTTCTTAGATGACATGAAAGCCTCTGGGGTGATATAAATGACTGTGATGACTATTCTCCCATGTCCTGTCTATACAGTAATCTCATGATCTTCCCTGTCCTACATGAGTGACGTCATCCGGTGCCTTGTCTGTGAATGGTTAGTAAATAGGACTACACCTCCGAGCATGCCCGTGCTCCTTCCCTGTGTGGTGGATGAGATGTGTCAGCACTTCTCATATAAACACGTCTCTGTGCAGTCATCGGGATCCGGCCGTACTGAGTGGAGATGGGATCAAACACAAACTGTGTCATGTAGTAATTGACTGCAGGTGTCAGTACAACAAACATGATTTATTACAGACGTGTGATGTGCACAGTGCAGACATGATGAGCATACAGCGCCCCCTCATGGACTCGCTGGTAAGTGTTGTTCCATCCATCGAGGCTTCTTCTGGGTCTTCAGGACTATGGAACCTGCGGGGTTAATAGGTTTATATTAGTGATTAGTCTATGTGTACTGCAGGCATCATGCAGAGGTAACTTGAGAGTGGGGCACATGGACAGACTGTACTAAATAAAACAGTGATGGAGGCCGGACATTCACTATGAGATGTCATGACATCAGGTGCCCCTTGCTTTGTACATGGACCTGATTATTCAGACAGGAGGGGTCAACTCCCAAATCTATATGAAATTAGCAGCCCTACAGAGGGGCCAATAGCTAATATTCACCATCAGGTTCCTCATAGATGGGGGATATGAGCCAACACAGTTTACTTCAATTATTCTCTATTTTTTTTTTTTAATCTAACTTTTTTATTGAAATTTTATAATTTAGGCAAGTAAGTCAAAAAATTGTTCTCTATTTTCACAATCTGCTTGCGGTCAGTGGAAGGGAACATCTTTTGTTTAAATTGTATCTAATAAAAATCATGTACAAAAGCAAGCAGAGATCTTGACACTGATTTGGAACTGAAAGGCCCCCATACACATTCGTCAAAAGTCAGTCACCCCTACCAAATTCCACCATGTAATGTGTATGGGGCTTCCTGACTCTCCCAGACAGATGATGGCAGGGGAGGGAAGGCTCGGGGATGTCGGACTTTAACCACCCTACCCGTTAGTGTTTGTAGAAATAAGCTGCTGGCAGAGTTGTCTGGCAGCGGCTTACTATCCTCCCCACTGGTGACACGTGCACGCTCCGCTATCATTTGGCTGATAGCCAGGGCCATCTTTTCCATTGGGCACACAAGGCAGTTGCCCGGGGGCCCCACAAGTATAGTGGCCCCAAGCGTTGTATGCAGGTCCATCTTTTCCATTGGGCACACTAGGCAGTTGCCCGGGGGTCCCACAAGAATAGGGGCCCCAAGTGGTGTATGTTTGTCCCAGGAATACAAGAAACATACCCTGGATCCCTTGGTTGGCTTTGCTTATTTAACTGTTTGTGTGTTTTTAGGAGCTGCAAACATTTACAAACATGGTAGAGAAGGGAGCCAAAGGCTCCCTGCCCTGCCAGTCAGTCTTGTAGGCTGCAGGTGTCCAGACATAAGTTGCATGATAATATGGGTGTGCTTGGGAAGGGGGGTGCCATGTATTTGGGCAGGGTCCACTGCATTGCTATGCCCAAGGGCCCATAATTCTGTTAAGATGGCTCTGCTGAATCCCGGGGTAACACTAATACATTCCTGGCAGATAAGAACACACTGACCAACGTCTACACCACATCAGTCTGGGCTCTGCCTGGCAGGACATTAACCCCTGCACTCCCATACACAGTGGTCAGATACTGCAGCCTGATAGGAATCTTATATCTGACACGTGCTGCTGTGAAGCGGATCACAGGGTCCAGGGTGACGCTTCCTCTTACCTTGGACACCAGGGTGGGTTTAGGCAGCTTCAGCAGGTCACATAGGAAGTTGCGCTGCTCACGGACGTGGGTAAGGTCAGCGTCCCTGCACAGAGAAAGACTTAGGGTTAAACACCGCTGCCTGATGCTTCTACTGTCAGTGGAGGGGAAGGCGACGCTCTGCAGAACCTCCCCACTGTTTCCTATCATCTTGCTAACATCACACATAAGAAAAGAAGCTCAGTACTCACCAGCTGGTGTCGCTCAGTACGGTCATAACTTCATCCAGAACCTCCGGATCTATAATATCGTCGTATGTAATGAGCATTTCATAAACATCGCTGGCAGTGGACTTTCTTACCTGTGGACACTAGGTTGATGCATTATATAGCTGCAATGCCTGTACTCTGCTTGGTGGAGCTATGTTACTTTCTTGGAGAATTACTGTGCAATAAATGAGTAAGGTTACAAAAACATTACTAGATTGGAGAGCTATTCCCCAGTGTGGTACAGCACAGAATAAACGGAGATATAGATGTCTAAAACCAGAGCCTGAACGTCTAAGGCTATGTTCACATGTGTTAGATGTTCAATTAGGAACCTCCATCGCATGTTCTGTCAGAGCTGAGCTAGAACTGTATCCCTCTCCTGTTATAATACTCTGAGGGGATGTTCACACGGCGTGTTGGATCCAATTTTAGATCTGTTTTTAGATGCGTGTTTGGATCTGTGTTTCAGACCCTAAACGTCCCCAAACCCGCATCTAATAATGTGCAGTGTGATTTACATTGCTTTCAAAGAACTGTCATGTCAATTCTTGATCCGAAAGACGCAGCAGACACTCTATTTAAAACTATAGGGTGCGATCCTGCTGTAGCCAAAACGCATCCAATCACGCACCTGTGTGTTGGATGCGCTTTGCGCAGCACTTTGGATGTGTTTTTCGGATCCAACACGCCGTGTGAACAAACCCTTACACTATATCAGTCTAGAAGAGGACCGTATAGCGACAGATTTTCCACTACTGGATGTACACTAGTATTTTTCTCATCACTGACAACAAGCAGATATTTCTAAAAGGGGTTAAAACACAATAAGTATATTAGAATGCTGCAGGACATCTCACGGTGTGATGAGGACACTTCATCTACATAAAAGCGGGGGCCATCAGATGGAGCTATACGTGGTGTAGGACGAAGCTGCAGTAGTCTCAGACCTGTCAGTGATTAGAGCCGAGCCAAACGCACTGAAACACGGGGGACCTCAGCTCATATAAATGTACACATATATATACCAATGAATACACATGTATATATAGGCGAGGTCACCTGTGGTTCAATGCGTTTGACTCAGTTCTGATCACTTACATAAAACAATCTTTTTTTTTTTTAACTGTAAATTTTTATCAAAGAAATTTCACATATATAAAGCCATCACAAACTTCAGAGAGCATACAAAAGGAAAACATTGGTGGAATTGTATGGGCATTATGCAATGTAACACAGATGCTTCCAATGTACAAAAATAAATCGCATTTCAAGTTCTCAAACTTTTGGTACCAACTTTGCGAATATAGTAGATCAATCCAATAAGCGGCGATCAACATATTAACTAAACACTAGAAGAAAAAAAAAACCAAACTAATAAGAGAGGGAAAGACAAACAACATGACACAGAAGGGATAAAAGGCTCCCAGTATTGAGTATGTAATCCACCTATAACAACTACAGGCAGTCCCCGGGTTACGAACACAATAGGGACTGTAGGTTTGTTCTTAAGTTGAATTTGTATGTAAGTCGGAACAGGTAGATTTATTAACGGTAACTCAAGCACAAAAGGATTTTTTTTAGTTTTGGATAGTGTATGGAAGGGTTTTTATAAGTGTTTTGCTGTATGTGCCCCTGTTAAAAAGATTTCACTTCATGTGCTGCTGTGACATGCTGGCACTTGTTGTTCCACAGCTCCTATCTGCTGTGGAACATGGAACTACAAGTGCCAGCATGCCCCAAAAGTCTCCGTTTGTAACTTGGGGACAGATGTAAGTCGGGGACTGCCTGTATAATTCTCTAGAGCTTGGGTATGAAGCAGAGTACATACCAAGGTTTCCGGATGATGTCAAAAGGGTCTAATTGATTATGAGACAAAGCAGTGAGGTATTCCATACACCCAACTTCCTTTAGACGGAAACACAAGTCCTGTTTAGTGGGGATAGCAGTTTGCTTCCAGAATTTAACGATCAGGCACTTGGTGGCCGTCTAAGGACGCTGAGATACAGAACTTAACAGCATGGTGGAACAGGCACTTGGTGAGTGAAGATGCTGCAACTGGCGCTCCTGACACCTTCCTGGTCACCCGCTGCTATTCCTGGACACCTCTTCCCTGATGCCTACTTAGCCCCAGGAAGGAGACTACCATCCCAACCACAAAGGAGGAAGATCCATGAAGAATCCCAACCCCTATCTCACCAGGGACCAGAAATTGCTGCAGCATTAAAAGTGACTCTACTTCTATATCTATAGGGTTCTTGTCCCTCCATTGCTGTCATAGGTGAAGGTAAAATGGTGGAATAACATCTGGCTGTTACTTACCACGGGGAATGGATGGCAAACCAAAAGAAGCAGCTGAAATAAAACCTTTTTCCGAATCTCTCCGGGGAACTGGATCAGACCGCAGAATCTGCCGAAAACAAGAAGAAAGGGTATTAGGCTTCTGCTCTCTCCACCCCATGCTTTACACTGCAGCGCTGCTAGGTATACGGAGAAGCTCAGCATAAAACCCAGGACTATCAGACAAGTGGTGCCCATGTGGGGGAATGGAGAATTTAAAGTGGAACTGCCCTGTGTCGTTGTGCTCCAAATGTACTAAAGCTGTTCTGCAGCAGCAGAGGCTGATGGTAACTATGATTAGGCAGCGTGTTCTGCTTTGATGACTCTGTGGTTTATATATTCAGCAAAATGCAGGTAGTTCTGTGACGCCATCCAGCAACCTGATCCTGGCAGTGAATGGGCGGAGGAGGCAGCCGGCGCTGTTCAGACAAGTATCGCTATTTTCCAGCAGGTGTCATTTGTGAAATGCACCTGAAAGCAGCTGCCAGTGTAACAGAGCTGCAGCTATTTTCATCACATTGTGCGGATAATCTGGGCATGTCTAGGAAGGTGCGGAGCAGACGGCAGGAAGGCGCAAATGCGCAAATGAATAACCTTAAAGGGACCAGAGGCTGAGTGTACACATCATTTCACACGTTCAGCTGCTCCCAGCTCTGAAGTAGCTGATACCAGGGAACAATAGACTGAACAATCCACTGCACGCCAATGACAGGCGGCAGGTGTGGGGAACATGTTCATGGAGGTGTTGGACTCACACGGTGGTGCTGGATCTCAGCTTCTGGATGTCCTTGGACCTCTTAATCTCCTCTTTACAAAGTGCAAGTAATTCTGACGCAAATGGGTGACTGCAGGAGACAAAAGCACTGGGTTAACAATTCATCCCATTGCAACTATAGTGGAACTACAACTCCCAACATGCTCTGCCACTACTCTACCACCAAGAGGAGGCACAACACATCATCAACGTTACATTAAAACACGGCATTATTACAGGACAAGATAGCAGCTGCCCTCATACAATATGGTCGCCTGTGTTTATGGAGCTGCAGGTGACCTTAGTGTAACACATTCCTGGTGCAGAGCATTGTACCCAGGTGCAGCGGCTCATCAGGAGGAGGCACAACATGTCGACACTCACTAGAGCACAGCATTATTACAGGACAAGATGGCATCTGCCTGCCATACAATATGGCTGCCTGTGTTCATGCAGTTGCAGGAGACCTTAGTGCAACACAATCCTGGTTCAGAGGGTTGTATCCAGGTGCAGCCAGGAAATGTCTTGTTCAGCCATTTTTTTATCCATCCAGTTTCCCCTTTGCTTCTGTGCATTATAGGGAACTACCCTACGACCCTGGGGCAGCATAATACCTTACAGGTCGATAGAAGTTCTTACTTTTCTTCCTGTGCAAAGACCTCAAAGCAACTGTTGGCTAACATCTGATCCAACATCTTCAGCAGAGGAATGGACACCCTGTAAATAAAGAGAAAACCATTAGCACACCCAAAAAAGTGTGCGCCAACATCTGCCCCTATTTTACCCCCAAATAGTGTCAAAAAGCCAAGTGGGCGTCATCATTAAACCCTCTCCCCAACAATAAGGCAATAAAGCCTTTGAGAAACTCCCGTTATACTCTTAGGCTATGTTCACACAGCTTATTCTGGGACGTATTTCAACCCGTAATTCGCGCAGTAGGGCGCAAATTACGGGCTGAAATACGTCCCAGTCAGTACTGTAATCCACAGTTCTCATAGAGAACTATGGATTACGTCTCCTCGCCCTGCTCGCACAATACCCTGCGGGGGGAGATAAGTGACATGCTACTTATTCACGGCATATACGCGCCGTGGATAATGCATGTCTATGAGGCCGGCCCCCCCGCCCCCGTACACACGGCGTAATTGCGGGGTGAAATACGTCCCGCAATTAAGCCGTTGAACATAGCCTTAGGATGACATGACAGAAAAGAGGCGCCTCCACGCCAGTTCTAAGGCGCAGTAAATAAATGTATAGTGCGCCTGAATGAATGAACCTGTCAAAATCTGATGTGTGGTCTACCTTGCATAGTGTAATTGATGCGTCTTTTATAGGCACGGAGCAAAATGTAGGCGCATAGCATATCATAGCTAGCTTATTTGATGCACCTACTTTAGGCGCATTCAAATGTGTCATGCCTGGCGTATAATGCACCTAGTTTTGGTGCACGACAGCTCATTTATATAGAGAATAGGACGTTAATGGGACATGTCGCCCTTAGTGTTTTATGTTCTATTAAGTCTGACATAAGGGGGCTACACTAAGGTGTGCTCCCTCTGTAGACTTCTCTGGACACTTCTTATAACTTTTTGGCTTTTGTGGTATCTTTTTACCACATCTGGCGTTACATCTATCAAAATCTGTTCATACCGGTCATTGTGCTGGTTGTCCTTGAAGACTTGGAGCAATGTCTCGGAGAAGACGGCCATAGCCTGAGTGTCTCTCTGGATGGACCGTAAATAATCAAAGAGACTCTGAGCCGAGTATCTTACCTGAGTAGAAAACATGGACAGAATTTAGTAAGTGACCCCAATATTAACAGGATTCAGTAGAATATACAGCAGTATAAAACTATACATAGAAATGAATGAGCAGTATGGGGGGAAGGTGTTAAAGTCTATGTTCGAGCACTGTTCATATTGACATGTGACATAAGTCCTGCACTCATTTAGAGACTTCCAGGGGTGTTGCTACACCAGGGCCTCCACAACTAGGATATATATAGACAGAATTGTGAGTACAGCTCTGGAGTAAGATATATTTTGTAGATTAATTGCCATTATAGTGGTTGTGGAGTGACACCTACTCCCTGTATTAGCAGCCAGTAAAAATCAATGGCAAATTGTCACTGAGGCAGATGAGTTTGTTTAGAGGGGTTGTCTGTGTTACAGAAATAAAAATAGCATACAGTTGCTTAGAATGAAAAATGAAAAATTCATAATCACGTCTATAATCACTGCTATTCCAGCACTGATGCTGCCCGTGGTGACCCCAAAATCTATTGACTTCCTGTACCTGTGAGGTCAAATGCAATCTAACAGCGGTTTCAGCCTTCATATACCATTCCCTTCACATCATCGCTCCAAAAGTGAATGCGGTGTGACCAGGAAACAGCATAAGACCACTGAAGCCAATGTGCGATGGCCGCTGTGTATATATATATATATATATATATATATATATATATATATATATTATATATATATACATACATACACACACCCACCCACATAACTGAAATCAACAAGTCAGGAGACTCACACAGATCTATGTTTCACTTGTCAGGACTCTCTTCTCACTTCCCCTTACCTCACCACTCCCCTCCAGCGTCCGTGCCAGCCAGCGCCGCACTTGGTACCTCAGGTGGAATTCTAAAAGAATGGCTACCTAAAAACGCTCTTCAAATAGCTACTACAACATACAAATGAATGAACATTATTATTTATGAATGACATTCACTCAAAATGTTGAAAATGTCATTAAAAATATCCTTTTTTTCCCCAAAAGATCAGCCAAAGTACCTATTACTTTTGTTCATTAGTTTTGAAGAAATAATTTGTGTCTCAATGATTAGTGTTGTATTACATGCTCTACATTTCATAATGCATGGTTTATTAAATAAAAATTTTGAAGGTTGACACAATATGATTTCATCTTTTCACTAAAAAACTTCAGGGATTTAGTGACTTTCTTTAGGGAAATGACCCCACAGAGTTGTTATTTCAACATCTCTGTGATTTGATCAACTCCCTAGTTTGATCATTTCCCTGCAACATATATATACACATATATATCCACACACACATACAATATATGTATATCCATACACACACACACATACATATATATACACATATATATATTATATAGACACACACACACAAACATACATATACACACTATATATATGTACACGCACACACACACACATATATATATATGGTGTGTGTGTATATATATATATATATGTGTACACACACACACACACATATATATATATATATATATATATATATATACATACATACACACACCATATATATGTGCGCGCACACACACATATATATATTTTTTATTATATATTTTTTAAACCAACTGTACCCCATTTTCCGGTTTCTATGTTTTAACTTTAACTCGGACAACCCCTTGAATGGTGGGGGAGAGAACGTGGTGTCTGGAAGCCCAAACTTTGAGCAGTTCAAGCTTGTAATTCTTTCTGCCACCACAATGGGGACCTCGCTGCTCATAAATGTATTGCATGCTACAATCTATGTTGTGGAAATCCCTATGCAGTACGCTGCCTCTAGTGGCAGCTAGAAGAATACAGAATTCAATCATTTTAGAGGTACCAAGGGAACTTGAATTTCTTTATCTAAAATAACAAAGCCCAAATATTGTAAGAATTTTAGACCTATTTATTGAATAAAATAATATTTCAGCTAAACTCTCCTGCCCAAGATCACCACTAATCCCTACATTATCCGAAAATATAGAACTGCAATAAATGGTTCAGTGTTAATCGGCTAAGCTCCACAGACCTCTAGAGATATCAGATATTAACTCACAGGCACCAAGTACGAATATGAACTGCTTCTTTATCTTAGACCAACAAATATATTAAGTGGGAAATCACTCTAAACCACCAGGAACATGACAGGAAGCCCTAATCCTGTAACCAAATTCCTGGGGCATTCTGCTGCCTATTCTGTGCACAAAGAAATCCAGCGATGGATTAGGGAACACATAACAGACCCCAGAAGTGGCCAAATGAAGAGTAACATTGAGGTCCTTACTGTTGATTCTGTTAATCCCCCGACAGACACGGTCAGGCCCATGAGGACGTAGTATCTGTAGGTGGGTAAGGCCAGGAGCTGGGTGATCCGGGGGAAGGCCTGTGAAGGGGCATTCCAGTTCAGTGATTCTGCCTGTAATCTGGGTAGAAACAAACAAAAAGTGGTTAATAAACTAGTATGTTAAAGGGGTTTTGCCACCATGTAATGTTGACGTGGATCCTCCAAAATGGGTATTTAATCACTTTTCTAAATATATGTGATTACAAAAAGTGAAGCCTGTGAGATCTGCAGCATTGCTCAGTCCCCCTTAGTTTTCCTGACAGTTTACATTAGACACGACCAGGACACTGACAGGGAGCTGATCTGGCTGCGCTTGCGTGTTTGCACTTCTTATCCGATGACAGGGAACATGATGGAGCTTGCAAGGGGCTGGGGAGAAAAGTGCAGTGTATGAGGCTGTCTGCTGTATACAGAATCCACTGGTTGTAATGTAATTATTTGAGTAAACTACGCAGACGCTTCCTGTTCTCTGCGCACCCCCCCCACCCTCTCCCCTCTGACTCATGCTTTAGCTTCTCTCCTGAGCAGATAAGAGGTAAGGAACTCACTTCATGGCAAAACCCCTTTAATCACATGACTCCAGGAGCAGTGGTGACATGTCAACCTATACATTACTGATTGCTAGTAAATATGTCCTTCTCTTATCAGTGTGAGTGCTGGGTGGTAAGTGGCAGGGTCACCATTACCCAGCTTTCCTAGACCCTGTACAGCACAAGCTGGTGCCTTGTATATATAAATGTGCATCCTTCCATACGGGCACAGATACCTGCCAAATATCTTCTCCAGCTCCTCACGATGTGGAATGTGAGGGACAGGGGGGTTATCCTGGTGCAGGAGTCTGAGGAAGACGGAACCGGCGTGAGCTCGGAAGCGATCAATCTTCTCTGCTGCCTGCTGCGCCACGGAGCACATCATTCTGCGACACCTGCGGGGGAAGCGAACCAGTCTGAGACCTCGTAAAAAAAAGTAAAAGTCAGAACTATTTTGTCCTAAAATACTCTGATGGACCTGCTCTCTTCACTATGCAATTCTGTATCTGTGATCTACAACACTGGCACAATTGTGTCCTGAAACACTCTGTGCTGCAAGGAACCCTGCTCCTTTCACTATACAGTTCTGAGTGTGTGATCTCCCACAACACCAGCAAACCTCTCTCCTGAAATGCTCTGTACTGCCTCCAATACATGCGAGGTCACGTACTGATCCAGCTGCTTTTCAGGAATTAGGATCTCCTGAAATCCTCTGCTTCTTCCACTAATCTCTAATCACACCCCTTTCCTGAAATTAGCGGTGCTGCCCAGAGGACTCTTCTTTCACTTTTCAATTCAGTTTTTCATCTTCCACAAGATCAGCACAAGGCTCTCCTAAAGTACTCTGTGCTGCAGTGACCCTGTCCCTTTCACTATATAATTGTCAAGGTCACATAATCTCCAAAAAATTGGGAATCTCGCAAGAGAACAAAGAGTGACTTTTGATCACTATATTTACTATTTTGCCATAGGCAAACTTAAACTCTATCAGTTCTCTATCTGTTAAACACTAAAACGTAACTTTTATTAAGTAAGGATCCCAAGCCTACTACTTGGGCAGTCGTCCCTACTCTCATAGACACAGAACAAATAAGGCCCCCTTGTGACACCGTCTGCAGCAGGTGACACTTGTAGACAGAGGTGAGAGATCACAATTTAAAACGTCATATCTGAACTGCCCGACATGTTTCGCCAGCTAACCTGGCTTTATCAAGGCTTAGAGGTCCGATCACATGTGGTCTGAGCTCACTTCCTTTTATATCATGTTAGGTACACCCCCCATTCAGGTGCTCACCAATTAGCCATCAGAGAATCCACATAAAGCCCACTCCCCCTTCCGCGCGCGCACTCTCATAACATGTCCTGCTAAAGCTGCCACCATGCTCTCATGAGCCAACAACCTTCAGTCAAATTCGCCATCTCCATAACGGGCTTGCACCCCTTCTTACCGTACTGCCCGTGCCAATGCACTGCACCAACAAACACCTCAGCCCTGACTGTGATGGGCTTCCGTCTCACTTCTCTCATATTATTGCAACTGCGTGCCTCACCTAGAATGAACTAAGCAGACTAGGTATCACATTACACAGCACACTGCCATCTTTATCAATTCCCATAAGCCCCTTCTCTTCAATATCTAATATGCATATTCATTGGGAATATAAACTCCACTGTACAATAGACCACTGTCATATTATCTTCCCATAAAGCACTTCTCCTATATATGTAATATGCATATTCATTCCAATAGAGCTGCAGGCCCCATTAAACTATATAGTATTGTCTCAAGACTATATTCATAAACCACTTCTCTTTTACATGTAATATTCATATTCATTTTAATAATACTGTAGGCTCTATGGCTAGCCATGCCTTCCTTCCTCCCACAGTTTGACCTCACAAGTTCCCCATTGAAGATTCTCTCCTACGGCTCACAGCTAGCCATTCAATCCACCACGTTACAATCGGAGCGTGCAAAAAACATGGGAGCATGCAAGAACTCCAGTATCTTCAATTCCATTGCATCTAGTTGCATCCGCTTCGCACTACATCAGCGCCGCAAGCAGAAACAATAAATCTCTACATACATGAGTACATACATGAATAGTCCCTTGCAAAAGCAATATACATGCATCCCTAATTTGTTAAATAGAAACCGTGGCCTCACGTGATGAATATCTGTCATCATTACAGGACCCAGGGAAAATGAGGAAAAACGTAGAGGCAAAAGGGGGAGAGGAGAGGGGAGGGGGGAAGGGGCGCGAGGGAGATGGAAGGGAGGGGGGAAGAAAAAAAAGAAAAAAAACCCCCAAAAAACAAAAAAAAAAACCACATATATGAACTCTGATGCTTCCATAGTCATATATTCAACTGTGCTATATCCACTTGACCGTACTTAATCACATATATCATGTTTCTTCAAAAATTATTATATAGGGAATCAGCAAGATCAAATAAATGCTGAAAATGAAAAGCCTTCATTTAGGCCTTTAGGTTTCAATGTATTGAGTCTGTGTATCCATCTTGCCTCTTCCTGCAACAAAACTACATCCAAATCGCCCAAATCCTACAAGGTCAGCACAGCAATCTCCTTTCTCTATGTAACTCTCAGTCTTTGAACTCTCACAAGACCAGCAAACTCCTCTGCTGAAATGCTCTGTGCTGCACCTATTACATGCAATTGCAGTGTTGATCATACTACGGGATTAAAAGAACTTTTCCAAGACTTTGGTAACTTACAAGTCTTCATCTACAAGATCCGGCGCCGTTGCCACCATTAACAGTGTGACGTCCAGTAGACTGGCCATAGCCGCTTCTCTCACCCTGGAGGAAATATGAGACATAGGTTATTATTCTTCACACTGGAGGATTTCTAACAGACGATGGGCAACCAAAATCCAGAAATATTAGGGTGGGGATCAACATTCAGCCATTGTAAGAGAACACGTCTATGTAGAGCCCCGGCTGGACCTTACACCTCTATCACAGAACTGCATATTCCATGACTCCTTGATGTGGGGGTGGATTTTTGTACAGATTGGCATTTCTCTATGGACTTGGTGTGGAGAGTAGTAGAGGATAGAGCGACCAGGGAAAAGCACTGCTATAATCACACAGGCTTGTAGTTTGAGGAGGCCTGGGACAACGATGTAGAAAAGTGTATGCAATAAAAGCACAAATACAGGGCTAATGCTCTGTAACAATGTCTGTGAAACTAGAAGTCCCAGCAAGCCCTGATAATGACGACTACAATTCTGCAGATTTAGGCTATGTTCACACGGCGTAATTGCGGGGCGTACTGTACGCCCCGCAATTACGCCAGGTGTTCAGGAGTCGCGGTGATCGGCGCGTACTCCCGCGACGTGGCATCAGCTCGCCGGCCCCATAGGCCGTCATTACTCACGGTGCATAAGCGCCCCAATAAGTGACATGTCACTTATCTCCCCTGGCGAACAATACGATCGTATTGTACGCCCGGGGAGAGGAGGTGTAATCCATAGTTCTCTATGAGAGCTATGGATTACCGTAATCTCGGCACGCATCTCGCTTGTATTAGAGCGCAAGTACGATGCGAAATGCGCACCGAAATTAGCCCGTGTGAACATAGCATAAGGGCGACATGTGTGTACGGGGCTGCGCCAGAAGTCTGCAGTCTTTTCAGCCCGAAAACTGGCACAGCCCCGATTGCTCTATTTTTAACCAGGCGCACTCCAATATCAGGCGCATTACAGAGCACCCACAGCACTTTATAATGCACTTGAGATGGGAGGGGGGCGAAAGGCGGTGTGTCACACAACTACCGTACAAAGCTACACATTTGTAGCTTCAGTACAGCAAATCCAGGTGCATTATGCTGGAACAGGTAGAAAGTGGTTTACCTGAGCCAGAAGTGTCTCTTTGTAGCTAGAAAGCGCTAAATCTATGACCCGCAGTAGAACAGGTTCATAGATTCAGACACCTTCTATGCTACTAACGCACGCAAAAAAATGGCGTCATCGCCAGAAATCATGCATGTCGCCCTAGGTAAGACGAGATGGAGATTGTGCACTTGTTTCACGTGAACCCAGCAACTTCTAATAGGGCAGAAGAATGTCATCTTTATGATACTGATGAGGGGAGTGGGCCTGGACATTACCGAATGCAAGTGTTCCCCTCTCCAGGGACAGAGACTGCGAGGAAAACGTTGGGATACCTCCGCCCAGCCTCACAGGACCCGGGAATACATACACTAGTGACTATTCCTCATGTCCTGCAGCGGTCCCAGGGTGGGGTGCTATCATTCAGACACCAATCCACAGGAAAAGGGCAAATAACAGTGTTCCCTTCCCCCCTGCAGACCAGACACCTTACACAACAGCACACCCTGGATAGCAAACCTAGCTACCTCATGTGTGGCCAACAAAATTCCTGTGGGAATTTTGGAAGAGCTGAATGACAATCCCTCTAGGAGCAGTAACACTACATCATACTGGGTATCATTCAGTTTTTACAGAAAAATAAACTAGTTTTTTTCATACAATACTCCAGATTGCACCAGTTGTTCATATTACCAACCAGACTTTATTAGTAATATAGTAACAAACATTTTAAAGGGAATCTGTCGCCAATTTTTTTTTTGTTTTACTTATTAAATCAAAAACCTGATCCATATTCTTTTCTTCTCAGTCGTTTTTATTTCCTGACTAGATTTCTCAATTCTGCCGTCTATATATGATTGTGGGGAAGACATTCTTGCTTGCACTGCTTTAACAGCAGTCAGAGAGATACTTTACAGCAGCTTCATGCACATAGGATTCTTAAAGGGGCTCTCCACCTCCCACTGTGCTAAAGTAGAAAATTAACCCATACTTCCCTCCAGTGTCCCCCCATCCCTCTCTGATGACATCACGTACATGAATCACATGATGCTGCAACCAATCTCTGCATGTATAGTATGTGACCACTGAGGTCAGTGACTGGTTGCAGTATCGTGATCCATGAACGTGATGTCATCACAGAGGGATGGGGGGACACTGGAGGTAAGCATGGGTTAATTTTCTACTTTAGCACAGTGGGAGGGAATACGGAGGTTTGTAAAAGTCTTTAAAAAAAACCCAACCCTTTAATGGTCTTACAAGAGAGAGGTCTGGGGCGGAACGCTTACACATAACAGGTTTGGGGAGACAGACTGAAGACGGTATATCCAGCAATATTTCCTGCTATCACCATTTTTAAATGGAAGGAGGGTGCAGCAATGGGAGAAGACCGGAATAACTTCTCACTGTCTGAAATCTGTTGCTTTTCCTGCTCTGATGCCATGCTGTGCACTGAAATACTGGAATAGAGACACGTGCTTTGGGCACATTACCAGTTGCTGCCCCTTCAAGACCACAGAATATGATCACTAATGATCGTGCTATGGAACCTAAACAAAATCTAACCTGTTTCCATATTCACCAGACTTCACAATGGTCTACAAATGACAGCAGTGCAAGCGTCCTAAACCACCAGGCAAAGCGCCCCTTACCAGGCTCCGACGTCTCCGCGGCTGTCTGTGGTGTAGTCGTTCATGCAGTTTAGCAGAGTGTTATAGACAAGGGCCACATTCTCCCGGCACAGGACCTCTGATGGTGAGCCAGTCACATCGACCCCTACACGGTGACAAACCCTGCACAACACAAAGATCTTATGTTATCAAAGGTTGCCTCACCCCTCCAAGAATTATTTGACCATAGAGCTGTCTCCACAATGTAAAGAATAATGTTCCCATTCACAGACAGCAAACAGAGGTTTTCAAAACCAGAACATTTTTCAGTGATTGGGATTAATTAAAGAGGTGTTCTCACCATGCCCTTTAAAGGGAATCTGTCATCAAAAATATATATTTTTTTTTATTAATGAAATATTGTGTGTTTATTTTTGTCAAAATTTTTAGTATATTTTTTCTTTCATTCAATTTGTGGTAAATATTAAAAAATGCATAATAATTTTCAATATTTCCCACTCTTAGCCACCAAAGGGAGCACATCCAAAAAAAGGCTTCTCCTCAAGGACAAATAAGATGAAATACAGCATGCTGTAAATGTGGGCTGGTCTGGTGGTGACCTCACACGCCTCCCCCTCCCCTGTGTGCATAAGGAGGGGGATGTGGATTGTAGCCACTGATTCACCATTTTGTTGGGGACACCATACAGAGCTGCTGTGTATCCATAGATGAAAACGGAATAACCAGAGTGAAATTGTGATTACATTTAGGGTCTGTTCACACGGCATCTGACTCCATGTAACATACTCTTTTGGATAAGTGTTTGTTTATGCAGGATTGCACCCTATAGTTTATTATAGGGCTCCTGCTGCGTCTTTCGGACCAAGAATTGACATGACAATTCCTGGAACAGATGCGAACGACGCAGTGAGACGTGCATCGCCGATCCCTCTGGTGAACGCCGATGCGTGTTTCCAATAAACAAGTTTCGGTTATAACTCTCTTTACAGGCTCACACTGAAAATAAATGTAACTGATAATAAAAACCTCATAGAAAACACACACATTACTGCACAAAAGAAAAATTGTGACACAATCCCTTTGATAACATATTGATAGGATGTGCCATCAAATCTGACAGATGAAGGTCCCACCTCTGGGACCAGCCCCAAAAAGTGTCAGATGAAAATAGACGATTCTCCATTTTCTTCTATGGGAGTTCCCATCTCGGCCGTACTCAGAATTCCTATAGAACAGAATAGAGAGTCGTGCGCAAGCGTGAGTGGATCTCCATTGTGAACTTTTGAAGGTCTGTTCCCGAGATAGGTGCGGATGCCAGAGGTAGGAGTTGCACCTGTCAGACTTTGATGGCACATCCTAGCGATATACCCTCAAAGTCTTTGGTGGAAACCCTTCTTTAACATAAATTCAGGAACTCGTTTTACTTTGTCCTCTGGTTTGGTATCTGAAAATCGGATGATGGGCCTCTCTGCTTGGAACCTGGTTAGCAGGCGTTGGGCAGTCTGGGGTGTTGCCAGCAGTCATTGGGAGCAGATCTCATGACCTACATAACCTATAAACACAGCAAACACCCCCAGGAGAGGATAAATCATGGGGCAGCACTGTGTGTACATACTGGGACATGGCCTTCAGGGCGTCACGTCTTGATTCAGCAAAACTGACATCCTTCCCAGAGATGGTTGTGACCTTCCTCAGACCTTCCAGAACCTGATAGGAAAGAAAGCTGAATATGAATCTCTTATCACAAGGCACCTAGCTCTATTTTGGGATAGTTTAGTATATGGCTCTATAATGGGGGCACTGTTGTATCTGGCTCTATTATGGAGGCACTGTTGTTTCTAGCTCTATTTTGGGGTAGTTCAGTATATGGCTCTATTATGGGGGCACTGTTGTATCTAGCTCTATTTTGGGATAGTTTAGTATATGGCTCTATTATGGGGGCACTGTTGTATCTAGCTCTATTTTGGGGGTAGTTTAGTATGTGGCTCTATAATGGGGGCATTGTTGTCTAGCTCTATTTTGGGGTATTTTAGTATGTGGTTCTATTATGGGGGTAATGTTATGTCTATCTCTATTTTGGAGTGGTTTAGTATATGGCTCTATTCCGGGGCACTGTTGTGTCTAGCTCTATTTTGGGATAGTTTCGTAGGTGACTCTATTATGGGGTCACTGTTGTGTTCAGCTCTATTTTGGGGTAGTTTAGTATATGGCTCTATTATAGGGGCACTGTTGTTTCTAGCTCTATTTTGGGATAGTTTAGTAGGTGACTGTATTATGGGGGTCACTGTTGTGTCCAGCTCTATTTTGGGGGGAATTTAATATGTGGCTCTATTATGAGGGCATTGCTGTTTCTAGCTCTATTTTGGGATAGTTTATTATATGGCTCTATTATGAGGGCACTATTGTGTCTAGCTCTATTTTGGGATAGTTTAGTATGTGGCTCTATTATGGGGGCACTGTTGTATCTAGCTCTATTTTGGGATAGTTTAGTATATGGGTCTATTATGGGGGCATTGCGGTTTCTAGCTCTATTTTGGGGTAGTTCAGTATATGGCTCTATTATGGGGGCACTGTTGTATCTGGCTCTATTATGGGGGCACTGTTGTATCTGGCTCTATTATGGAGGCACTGTTGTATCTAGCTCTATTTTGGGATAGCTTAGTATATGGCTCTATTATGGGGGTACTGTTGTATATGGCTCTATTTTGGAGTGGTTTAGTATATGGCTCTATTCCGTTTGGGGGTACTGTTGTATATGGCTCTATTTTGGGGTAGTTCAGTATGTGGCTCTATAATTGGGGCACTGTTGTATCTAGCTCTATTTTGGGGTATTTTAGTATATGGTTCTATTATGGGGGTAATGTTATGTCTAGCTCTATTTTGGAGTAGTTTAGTATATGGCTCTATTCCGGGGCACTGTTGTGTCTAGCTCTATTTTGGGATAGTTTAGTAGGGGACTGTATTATGGGGGTCACTGTTGTGTCCAGCTCTATTTTGGGGGGAATTTAGTATGTGGCTCTATTATAGGGGAACTGTTGTTTTTAGCTCTATTTTTTGGATACTTTAGTACGTGGTTATATTATGAGGGCACTGTTGTGTCCAGCTCTATTTTGGGGGTAGTTTAGTATGTGGCTCTATTATAGGGGCACTGTTTCTAGCTCTATTTTAGGGTAATTCAGTATCTGGCTCTATTAGGGTAATGTTATGTTTAGTTCTATTCTGAGGTAGTTTAGTATGTGGTCGATTATGGGAGTAATGTTATGTCTAGCTCTATTCTGAGGTAGGTTAGTATGTGGCTCTATTATGGGGGCATTGTTGTGTATAGGTCTATTTTGGGATAGTTTAGTATATGGCTCTATTATGTGTGCACTGATGTGTCCAGCTCTATTTCGGGGTAGTTTAGTATGTGCTCTATTATGGGGGCACCGTTGTTTCTAGCTCTATTTTGGGATAGTTTAGTATGTGGCTCTACTATAGGGGCACTGTTTCTAGCTCTATTTTGGGGGTAGTTTAGTATGTGGCTCTATTATGAGGGCATTGTTGTTTCTAGCTCTATTTTGGGGTAATTCAGTATGTGGCTTTATTATAAGGGCACTGTTATATCTAGTTCTATTTTGGGGTAGTTTAGTATGTGGCTCTAATATGGAGGTCATATGTGTCTATCTTCAATTGGGAGTAATTAGTATGTGGCTCTATTATGAGGGCAACATGTGTGTAGCACAAGGGCTTGTGTTGCCTCCTACTGGGTTCAGTCTATTATCCAGTCATTGAGCTGTAAGTATGACCATATAGTTGTGTTTTTGAGTAAATAATGTCCCATTTTTCTGTGTTTTTTTCTCCATAAATAGTGTAGGGACTCGTAGGAAAATGAGGACCCTTGACGTGGGTTGCGAGCTTGCACCAGAATATAGTGGCCACTGTCAGCTAATTCCTCACATTTGATATTTTTCCACTAAGTATTTTTGCCCTAAATACTGTGGAGCAGGGGGGTCAATATTTTGTGTTGGATATCTGAAATGTGCTGGGCAGCCCCCGCCCAATCGAACAGTAGAGGTGTCATAGGCTGTAAGCAGCATGGTGCACCACACGTATCTGTAAAAGTGGCCACTTTCGACGGCCTAATCTATATACAATTATAATACCAGCAACCACCCCCATCATACATAGAAGGTGTTTGAGTTCTTGTATTATCGTTTTTTTTTTTTGCATTTGTGCAGTCTCCCCATGTATTATACTGTGGCTTTTCTGCATAATGGTGTGAACTGGTACTTCTCCAATGTGCAGCCTTTTGTTATTCAGTTGCCCTCCTAGTGGAGGGGTGTGTGAGCAACTGCTTATTAGTTGTCTGCAACCAATATATCTCTCCCAGGTAGTATTGGGGTCTATATTCCCTCCTACTGGGATTATTCTATTGTCCAGCCATTGAGCTGTAAGTATGGCCTTGTGTTTTTCAATATGTGTCTAGCGTATTTAGCATGTGGTTTTATTATGGGGGGTAATGTGTATTTTTTCATTTGGGAGTAATTCGTTTGCAGCTCTATTATGGGGGCACTGATGCAGGCAACCTGTTTTACATATGCTGTGTTATGAAGCAGTTCTCAGTGCAGACTAATTGTGTTTTTTGTGTCTACACTATGGATTGATCATTTTGAGGTGACTCGGATATAGGGCTGCTGTTGTGGGTTGGCTCTACTATGGTGAGATCATTGTGAAGTGACTCGGATATGGAGGCACTGTTATTGGTTGGCACTACCATGGGAAGATCACTGTAAGATGACTCAGATATGGTGGTACTGTTATGGGTTGGCTCTACTATGTGGAGATCACTGTAAGATAACTCGGATATGGAGGCACTGTTATGGGTTGGCTCTACTATGTGGAGATCACTGTAAGATAACTCGGATATGGAGGCACTGTTATTGGTTGGCACTACCATGGGGAGATCACTGTAAGATGACTCGGATATGGGGGCAATATTATGGGTTGGCTCTACTATGTGGAGATCACTGTAAGATGACTCGGATATGGGGGCAATATTATGGGTTGGCTCTAATATGTGGAGATCACTGTAAGATAACTCGGATATGGAGGCACGGTTATTGGTTGGCACTACCATGGGGAGATCACTGTAAGATGACTCGGATATTGGGGCATTGTTGTGGGTTGGCTCTACTATGTGGAGATCACTGTAAGATGACTCGGATATGGAGGCACTGTTATTGGTTGGCACTACCATGGGGAGATCACTGTAAGATGACTCAGATATGGGGGCAATATTATGGGTTGGCTCTACTATGTGGAGATCACTGTAAGATGACTCGGATATGGGGGCACTGTTGTGGGTTGGCACTATCATGGGGAGATCACTGTAAGATGACTCGGATATGGGGGCACTGTTGTGGGTTGGCTCTACCATAGGGAGATCACTGTAAGATGACTTGGATAGGGGGGTTCTATCATGGGGAGATCACTGTAAGATGACTCGGATATGGGGGCACTGTTGTGGGTTGGCACTATCATGGGGAGATCACTGTAAGATGACTCGGATATGGGGGCACTGTTGAGGGTTGGCTCTACCATGGGGAGATCACTGTAAGATGATTCGGATATGGAGCATTGTTGTGGGTTGGCTCTACCATGGGGAGATCACTGTAAGATGATTCGGATATGGGGCATTGTTGTGGTTTGATTTGACTACGAGGAGATAATTGTGAGGTGACTTTTGGAGCACTGTTGTGAGTTGGCTCCATTATGGGAAAATCATTGTGAGGTGATTTGGATATGGGGGCACTGTTGTGAGTTGGAAAGATTATAGGGTTACTGAGGCAATTTAATACTTGCAGCCCACAAATTCCAGCAAAGAATAAACAATTATGTCTACTCATCGAATGGTATACAGCAGATACTAGGCATCCACCATCTTTCATAATGGCAGACGCTTTCCTAGAGTTTCATAAAGTGATAGCAAAGGACTAATGTCAGGAAACCATTTGCATTTCCCCATCACTGCAGAGTCAGAGTTTCTGGGTCAGGACAGGGAAATCTCAGGAATCAGGAAGACATAGTGATAATGCAGAATAAGCTTTATGTGCCATCTGCCAGAGCCCAATGCACACATCATGGTACCTGTTGCAGCTTGCTCTGCAGCATGAACTTTGGCAGAGCCCCCAGGGATAAAGAAAAGCCGCAGCGAGTCATCTCCTCAGCACTCTGTAGCTGCGCGATGTAATAACTTATAATCTCATCTGCACCAGGAACAAGAGGAAGAAAAAGAGGAACATAATATTTGTAACATGTAAATATACAGGACACAGCACAAAAATATCCTTCACCATACACAACATTGGGGGCAGTATCACAGTACTTACAATACTGCCACATACAAACAAAAGTAATACTACAATACTGCCCGTAATGTAGAAAACTAGACTAAATAACTAGTATAATACTGAACCCTATCTACAGAAATATAACTAATATAGCACTGCCCCTACCATCAAGAACATAACTACTATAATAATTGTGCGTTGTACAAGAATATAACTGTACAAGAAAATACCTACTATAACGCTCTCCCCTATGTACAAGAATATAGCTACTATAATACTGCCCCTATGTACAAGAATATAACTACTATAATACTGCTCCTATGTACAAGAATATAACTACTATAATACTGCCTCTTATGTACAAGAATATAACTACTATAATACTGCCTCTATGTACAAGAATATAACTACTATAATACTGCCTCTATGTACAAGAATGTAACTAATATAATACTGCTCCCTATATACAAGACTATAACTACTATAATACTGCTTCTATGTACAAGAATATAACTACGATAATATTGCCCCCTATGTACAAGAATATAACTACTAGAATACTGCTCCTATGTACAAGAATATAACTACTAGACTACTGCTCCTATGTACAAGAATATAACTACTATAATACTGTCCTCTATGTACAAGAATATAACTACTATAATACTGCTCCAATGTACAAGAATATAACTGCTATAATACTGCTCCCTATGTACAAGAATAAACCTACTATTTAAAATGCCCCCTATGTACAAGAGAATAACTACTATAATACTGCCCCCTATGTACAAGAGTAAAACTACTATAATGCTGTCCCTATATACAAGAATATAACTACTATAATACTGCCCCTATGTACAAGAATATAAATACTAATAAACTGCTCCTATGTACCAGAATATAACTACTATAATACTGCTCCCTATGTACAAGAATATAACTACTATAATACTGCTTCTATATACAAGAATACAACTACTATAATACCGTCCCCTATGTCCAAGAAAATACCTACTATAACACTGTCCCCTATGCACAAGAAAATAACTACTTTAATACAGTTCCTCTGTACAAGAATATAACTGCTATAATACTGCTCCCTATGTACAAGAATATAACTACTATAACATTGTCCCCTATGTACAAGAATACAACTACTATAATACTACCCCTATGTACAAGAATATAAATACTATAATACTGCCTCCTATGTACAAGAATATAACTGCTATAATACTGTTCCAAACAAAATATACTACTATAATACTACTCATATATACAAGAATATAACTACTATAATACTGCCCCTATGTACAAGAATATAACTACTATAAAACAGCCCCCAATGTAAAAGAATATAAATATTATAATAATGATCCTATGTACAAGAATATAACTACTATAATACTGACCCCTATGTACAAGAATATAACTGCTATAATACTACCCCCTATGTAAAAAGATGATAACTACTATAAAACGCCCCCTATGTACAAGAGTATAATACTATAATGCTGTCCCCCATGTACAAGAATATAACTACTATAATACTGCCCCTATGTACAAGAATATAAATACTATAATACTGCCCCTATGTACAAGAATATAAATACTATAATACTGCTCCTATGTACAAGAATATAACTACTATAATACTGCTCCTATGTACAAGAATATAACTACTATAATACTGCCCCTATATACAGGAACATAACTACTATAATACTGCCCCCTAATTTACAATCTGTTTGTGTGAATGGAAAGAGTGTAATACTTCATGTTCCCTGTGGCAGCGCTGAAGAGAAACTAAACACCACAGATTAACAGAAAAACCACATATATCTGACTAGTCAAATGAGAGACAGACATGACCAACAGAGACTGCAGACTAAGCACAGTGACTAATCATCCAACGCCGTCACTGCCATCTCTCTGTTCAGTGACCTCCTCCCTTCCCGTTCATCATCTGCAATTCTGCACTTTCATTGTGAATATCAGCCTTTGAGGTGTTTCAGAATACGCATCACTGCCCTCTTCTGTCCATTACAGGAAATGGCAAGTAAGGGAAAAAACAGAAGCATCATACCGTAGTATTATAGTAGTTATATTCTAGTACATAGGAGGCAGTATTATAGTAGTTATATTCTTGTACATAGGGCAGCTTATAGTGTTTTATTATTGTACAAGGGGGGAGTATTTAGTTATTTTTTTTGTACATAGGAGGCAGTATTATAGGATATTTCTTGTACATAGAGGGCATCTTATAGTATTAAATTTTTTGTACATAGGGGCCAGTTTATAGTGTTATATTTTGACATAGGGGGGGGGAGTATTATGTGTTATATTCTTGTACTGGGACAGTATTATATAGTTTTATTCTTTTTACATGGACAGCATTATGTGTAATATTTTTGTACATAAGGGGGGATCTTTAGTAGTTTATATTCTGTACTTTGGGCATATTTTGTGTTATATTTTTCTACATAGGGACAGTACTATAGTAGTTTTATTCTTTACATAGAGGCTTTATAGCAGTTATATTTTGAATAGGAGGCATTATTTAGTATTTTATTTTTTACATAGGGGCAGAATTAGTAGTTATATTTTTGTTTAAAGAGGGTATATTTAGTGTTATATTCTTGTACAAAGGGTGTATTATAGAAATTTTTATTTTTGTACATAGGGGAAAAGTATTAATTAGTTAAATTTTTTGTAATGGAGCATATTATAGCGGTTTTATCCCTTACAAGGGGGAAAAAATTTTTAGTAGTTATTTCCCCGTACATGGAGAGTATTTGCGGTTTTTTTTCCCCGTACATAGGGACAGTATTTAGTAAAATTTTTTAGTCCCGTACATAGGAGCATATTTTAGGGTTATATCCCCGTACATAGGGGGCATATTAAAGTTTTATTTTTGTAAAAGAGGGCAGTTTATAGAGTTATAAAATTCTTGTTAAAAGGGGCAGTATTAATGAGTTTATTCTTTTACATGGGGCAGTATTATAGTAGTTATATTCTTGACATAGGGGGCGATTTTAGTGTTAAATTTTTTTTACTAGGAGGCAGTTTATTTTAGTTATATTCTTGTAATGGGCAGTAATATGTAGTTATATTCCCCTTTTACATGAGGGTATATTATATTTATATTCTTGTACATAAGGGGCTGTATTATAGTAATTATATTCTTGTACATAGGGAACAGTATTATATTAGTTATATTCTTGTACATAGGAGCAGTATTATAGCGGTTATATCCCTGTACATAGGGGACAGTATTATAGTAGTTATATTCCTGTACATAGGAGCAGTATTATAGTAGTTATATTCTTCTACATTTTACAGTCTTTGCCTACGCACATGCTTAAACCCGATGTTGGATTCTTTCAACAAGGTTTAACTGAATGAATAATGTTGCATTTCAAAATTTGGACACCTAGAAATTACTGTAGTGATTGGGTCAGTATCCTTTCTTTAGTCCCCTGGAGGCTCTTTTCCTTGTTACACATGTTTTATATATAGGGAAGGAGTCTCTCCATCCACCTATGATGCAGTTCCAAGTTTAGAAAAACAGGTGTGACTGCAGGGATGGGTCTGACTATGTGAGTTAATTGCCCTGGTGTTGTTTGTTGCTGTAATTGATGTGGTCCCTTGAAGAAGATTCTGAAGGTGATTCACTCACCTTGCGTGACCGGATCAACCTCTCCGGCCGGTCCCTGGTAAAACTCATAACACAAAGCAGACAGGGCAGATACAGCGGCTTCCTACAGGTAAAGGAGTGGATTAACACATCACAGGCACAAATGGACAAAAGGCATCAAAGAACATCAGACACCATCACTACAAAGTCCTACAATAAACCTACCACCTGTCAGGCCGCCCTAAAACAACACCCAGGGGTACCCAAAACCAAACCAGGAGTTATCACTGGATCATAAACACAACCAGAGACATCACTCAGCATAAAATATAAGGGTATTACAGGGCCCAAGAACTGTATCCCTCAGATGTGACTTACCATAAGGCTGAACTACATGGAAATAACACCCTCAGTATCAGAATAATACACAAAAAATACTGGTGGCATCACTAGCAGGGCTGTGGGGTCGGCAAGCCAAAGCCCCGATTCTGACTCCTCAATTTCCCAATCCTCCAACTCCTGACTCCCTCATACACGGCGCATGTTTAAGTGATAACTTTACTGTAGTACAATGGTAACATCAGGCTGTTTATCACCTCATGATACAATAATCAAGCTACTGAGGTAGAACAGACACTGACAAGCAAAAGGGTAACAATGTGTTGATCTTTTGAACACTTGTGGGTAAAGTTGAAGACAAAGCTGTATTTGTATCCAAGTCCAGTCTGCACCAACATTGGGAATGTGTAGAAGAGACCTGGGATCAGATTTTGGTCAAGACCTGCTTAAACCTGATTCAGAGCCCAGAAGGATTCAGGCAGTATTGAAAACCAAAAGGTGGATTTACCAAATATTAACAAAATAATAAAAGTTAACATTTTGATTTTTAGGAGCAAAACAGTAACAATGCAGTTACAAGAAAGAATCTGCAGAACTAAGCAGATGCTAAATACTTGCAAGTCAAATGTATGTATAAGATATGTAAGATGACTGTATATAAAATTACAGTAGCCTCATGAACAAAGCTGTAGTGGATGGTGAGATATGGACCCTGACAGTCACAAGTTCAAAACAATGTTACCATTTTGCTGGTCAGTGTAAAATATATTTATTGGATATGACTTTAGAACACAAAAAAATTGTAAATATGTAAAACACTGCAGGAACATTTGTGGAGTCTCTGAATTTGTTCTGAGAAATAGTATTGCCTCCATCAGATCCTGCATACATGACCTCACATCTGATCTCATTATTTCCAGGCTAGAGAATAGCCTCTCTGCACTAACTTGGGTTTGTGGTGACCACATGGGCAACATCTCTAACAATGTCAGGGTATAAAGGAATTGCCTCAGCCACAGTCAGTTTTGATGAATGGTTGAACTCTTCTACTTCTTTGAAAGCAGATGAAAAATTTTGCTGAAATCTGTTTGCCCTGGGAGCGGAATCTTTTCCCCTGGGGCAGCGCTTTGCCTGCTCCATGTCATCAATTACACTCCTCATGTGATGAGGCTGAAGATATGGGAGCAGTCGCACCGGCCGCAGCCAACTCCTCCTGCTCTTTGCATCAAAGTAACTGAACCACCTCATTATATATTTTGGGAGTCGGAGTCGGTCCCTTTTATGACGACTCTGACTCCTGCAAAATAGGCACAGACTCCGACTCCACGACTCCACAGCCCTGATCACTAGTTGTGAAATAAAGGGGCTTAGTATACATTAGTAAAAACCCTACTATTCATCAAGTGTATCTGCGGACATCTTTGCTGCACAAGCATTGGGACAGATCATGATATATATACCTTTATCTTCTGTCGAGCAGAACTTGAGAAGAGGTGAAGGCTCTTCAGGCAATCATTGATGACATGCTGCCAATCGGCTGAAACACACACATGGTCAATCATATTAACACAGGATAAAACCAAGCACTGGTAATCACAGGTCAGCTGTGTACCGCCGGTGGTGGAGTAATACATAAAACACAGCTACATGAGCAGATGTCATAACTCACCAATTGCAGCTTTACCCGGGTGTGGGATTTTCGAGAGGGAAAGTTTTTCTATTAAACAGCAAACTGAAAAAAAAAATAAAAAAATATTATGGAACATCATCAGAATGAGAACCTCCAATACCACCCGTATGTATGATAAACTGGGATGTTGTCATTATCAACACCTCACCTTCAATCACCACTATGATCATCATCCACTGATCAATATCATTATCATCACCAACATCGATCTCCATTATCACGATGACCACAACGATTTTTCATCATCACTATCAATGCATCATAACCATCACTACCATCATTACCACCCTGACCACCATCACCACTCCCCTAACTACCAGCACAACGACCACTGCCATCACTGCATCCATCACCACCATTACTACCACCTCCATCAATGTATCCATCATCATCACCACTGCCATTACTCTCTCCACTGCTAACATCATCACCACTGCCATTACTCTCTTCACCGCTAACATCATCATCACTGCCCTGACCACCCCCATCACCACTGCCATTATTCTCTCCACCGCTAACATCATCACCACTGCCATTATTCTCTCCACCACTAACACTACTCTCTCCACCACTAACATCATCACCACTGCCATTATTCTCTCCACCGCTAACATCATCACCACCATTACTACCACCTCCATCAATGTATCCACCATCATCATCACCACTGCCATTACTCTCTCCACCAACATCATCATCACTGCCCTGACCACCATCATCACCACTGCCATTACTCTCTCCACCACTAAAATCATTATCACAGCCCTGACCATCACTACTGCCATTACTCTCAACACTAACATCATAACCGCCCTGACCAGCACCACCATCATAGTCCTTACCACAACTTTCATCACTGCTTCCACCACCATTATCACTGTGTCCACCACCATCATCATCATCATAAGGAACCTCACCACTATCATCATGCCCTCTCCACCATCAGTGCCTCCATTCACAACTATCATCATCATCATCATTACAGTCCTCGCCAACATCATGACCACTGCCTCCACTAAAACTATCACTGTCCTCACCATCATCAACTCCTTCATCACTGTCTTCACTATGATCATCACTGCAATCTCCACCATCATCATCATGGCCCCCTCACCATCACCACTACTATCACTGCCTTGAGCACCATCATCACTGCTCTCGCTACCATCGCCATCATCAACCTCTTCACCACCATTGCCATCACTGCCTCCACTACAATCATCACTGCCCTCACCACCCAACAGTGCTGCCTCCACCATGATCACTACTCTTATGACCACCATCATCATCCTCATCAATATCCCCGCTCTGACCACCATTGCTGGCTCTAGCACCATCATTATTCCCCTCACCAGCATTAACAGCACTACCATCACTGCCTCCAACACTACCATCATCACCCTCACCATGATCACCACCCTCCCCACTACTGACCCACAGTTATCACCATCCTCTTTATCACCAAGACCACCATCGTCATGACCAATGACCTCAAGGCCCACACCACCACAGTCTTTACTGCCCTAACCACCACCTGCATCTTATCCTGCCCTCACCACCATCATAAGGAGTTATGTAATAATGACTCCTTAATAGAGCTAAACTACAGGAACATTATGAACTCCCCTGAAGGCTTATGCCGACTCTCTGCTCAATGAGCAGAACCATTTGTCATAAGACTACAACACCCTGCTTACCGCTGGAATCAGATGAGCCTCTGGCTGGGGAGGACAATCTTTTCCTCCAAAATCCCTTGAATACATCTATAACAAGGTACAAGTAATCCAGCTGTACGTAGTGGACAGACTAAAATCTCATAATGTTTATCCTAGGTCTAGCCAAATAGCGAGATCTGGGGTGGAGGGCCAGGGCCACCTATAGCAGGGGATGGGGGGTGTTGGAAAACTCTGAGGTTCATTCCTAGTGTTGATCTCCGAGATGTCGTTCCATGCTTACCTGCAGGTCTCATCAATTCTCCACCCAGGCCCCTAGAGAGAGGACAATAAATTATGACTACAACGGTGATGCACAGAAATCTAAGTTTCCGCACGTGACAATGGGAGAGAATAACCGGCATGCACAAAGTCACATTATCTTCTGATTCAACCCAAATAACACAGAATCGGAAGCCTTAGTGTATGTTCACACAGCGTTTGGACACTTATTTTGGGGTGTATTGCGGGCTCAATATGCCCCTAAATAAGCATTCAAAACGCCCGTCGAACCCTTCCCAAAGACTACAGAGTGTGGTTCAGTGCTGTCCACGCCTGCAAAGAATTGACAGATACTAAAGTATAGGTTGCAGAAATCTGCCTTCGGCAGTCAGCGTTGTTTCCTCGTTTAAATATGCAAGGAGGAAACAACGCGTTTTCGGCGCAGAACATACTTTTGTGTGACCGTCCCCTTAGCCAAACCAGCGTATGTGTGATAGGACTTCACCTACACACCATTAGAATGTCCTGTAGGTGTTGCTTAAACATGGCTGCATCCTGACCAAACACCAATATCATGTAAAGACAAACGCAGAGACGTTATTTTCTGGAACAGCCCAATCTTAATTTTTTGTTATTTTCTGTAAAGTAGTTATCAATTATGTTCCCAATGCCTGAAAATAAAAACAATTCTAAAGATTTTGGGCGACACGTCCCAGGACGCAAGAGACTTTTTTTGGTCTATCTTGCGCCAAAAATACTCCTGACGCCATATTCTCGATATAAATGAAGGTCATACACCAAAAATAGGCACATTACACGCTGGGCACGATACACTGTAATGTGCCTAAAAGGCGCATTAAAAAGGGGTTGTCTCACTACAAGGATTGCTGCTCTTTATGTTAAAGATCTTGCAAAAACAAGTCACGTTGCAATATATGTCCATTACCAGTGTCCTACCTATTCCTAGATATCCCCTATTGTATGGGCTGCATCAGCTCCTCAGGTCGCTATAGCTACAGACCTGTTCAATCTTTCCTGATAGGCTGTCAGCACTGGTTGCTATAGCTACAGACCTGGCTTCTACTGCAGCCTAGTGGAAGCCAGTAAACACGCCCCTGAATTCAAAATGAAACCAAGAAAATAGGACTGAGGTGAGATGAATCAATGCAGTGAGAAAACTCCTTTAACTATAGTAGTAACGATACGCCGTGCGCCTCCATAACGCAACGCGCCAATTGAGACGCATTAGATACACTAGTGATGATACGTTATGCGCCTCCGTAACGCAATGCGCCTCGATAGACCCATTACATACACTAGCAATGATACGCTATGTACCGCGATTGCACAATGCGCCTTTTTAGGCGTATTGTGTTTACTATTGAAGGTATTCCACATGCCAGATTTGTGAAAGTGTCGTACTTTCAGGCGCACTTTACACTGATTAAATGCGCCTAAAATCTGCTGTGGCGACGTCAATTTTTGGACGTCGACCTTTGTGCTTAGCTCATGTCTTTAAACACAACTGTATTGCGGCGTGCACAGGCACGCCTCGCAATATCCCTGCTGTTGAAAGTACGCTATGGCATATTCAGTTTAGTATTCTTTTAACGGATGCACAGTACGCGCAGGGAAATACGTTCGTTTAACATATCACTCGATGAGTACTATGATTTTACTGTATTTGCAGGGCGTATTTTGGCGTAAATATGCTGTGTGAACATGCCCTAAAAATGGTGAGCCGGCTGCGCTGAATCCGGTCTGGGGCGGATTCAGCGCTGAATCTGCTTCAGACTCCGCGCCCAATCCGACTTTATTCCAATTTGCATTATTTTCTGAGGAAAATCAGCGGTATCGGTCACATGACGCTGATTTTCCTCGAAGCTGAATTCTTTTCAGCGCTGACAAAGAAATTTCCACGTCTCCCATTATTGTATATAGGAGGCAGAAGATCTGCCTCTGAAAAACAGCGGATTTTCCGGCGAGGATTCGACGCTGACATTTTCAGCACCTGAATCCAGCGCCTGAACTTACAGTCCTTGCCTTTTAGATAGTTGTATATACAGCCCTTAAAGGGCTTTTGCCATGATCTCATTTCATACCTCCTGCATCCAGTTTTTTAGCTCTGTGTGCTCAGAAGGGGTCGTGTGTCATTTGTTTGAATTGCACATCATGTGACCCAGCAGGATGACATCTTTCGTCAAAGAAAGGTCTGTTTACGTAAAGAGCTGTGAGTAGCTACACTGTAGCTCAGAAGTAAAGAAAGTTTTTGCCTCACAGCACAAGGGTCCTAGGTTCAAATCCCTGCAGGAACCAAACCTGTGGATTTTTATTTTTCTTTCTACCAATGCACAGACCTCATTGAGGGTTTTTTTTTATTTTATTTGTTTACACTGTTTGACTAATTACTAAGGAGTACAGAGGACTGGAACCTGGGGTTTGAACACTCAGTAGCTACCTGAGAGGAGAGGTGATGTCTGAGCATGTCTGACCAGGACTTAGGAGCTCTCAGCCCTGGTCGTATCCCCTGGAGACGAGCTGTAAACAATAGATCACTAAAGGAGCAGCTAAAACAAAAACGGTGCAGAATTTTTAATCATAATGAATGGTGAAAATGTTTATTATTTAGTTTGCAAGTTTTCCACATCAATTTTACTTTGTGGCAAAACCCCTTTAATGAGCTGTGTATATAAAGATATGCCAGAAGTCACTGGACCGCCAGGGCTCTGTAGCTTAGATGCTGCTTAGTCTTATTAGGCCTAGATTAGCTATGCAGTTAGTACAAGGGGCTGTGTTCCCCTGCAACTGGGACTATTACAGATCAGCCTAAATTATAGAAGAAATTAGTGAAAAAAAAAGTCATCTACAAATGCCCCAGAGCTCTTTTTTTGACTTTTTAGCCAGGCATAATAAAACACACAAAATGGGGGGAAAAAAACAAACCACTGACAGCCCAAAAACTTTATATGTAAACGTCCGTGATGGAAAAGTGACACAATTACAAAACTTCTTCAAGCGCTGCTTTTGCTGTTTAAAAATAAATGTAAAAAATGGGAAAAAGACATTTTTTTCATTTTTAATTCTTTTGTTTTTGTTATCTCTGCTACTGTAAAAAATCTAAAGTAAAAATTACATAAAAATAAAGACTCTCGTATAACGGAGGCAAAAAAAGGCAAAAAAACCACCCAGTAGAACAACGAAGCGGGAAACGCGCTTCAGGGTTCAAAACCTCATGTACTAAAGACAAGGAAAATGAGACTGGTAAGCGGCCTGGTCAGGAACTGGTTAAGTTGCAGGAAGGTTTATGGACTGGGTACAAGTGATGGTGGCTATGCCACTACTAGAGTCTGATAAGTATTAATGAACCGTTCCCTGTCTCAGTCGCAGGTGATTCACATGTTTTTCGTTCTTTTCTACATGTTAATGGGCCGTGTGTAATAAGATGAGTGTAAGACAATGAGCGCTCCACCTGCGCTCCACCCAGACATTAAACTGCTAACGAGGACGGCAGAGCCTCCCATAGAGATTAGGACAGGTGCTGGTAAAAGCAGCCCTTCAGCAATAGAAAACACAGCCCATTATATGACTCCTGCTGTCATCCCTGGCGGTGGCCGTCTTGTCAGGAGGTAAGGCGTGAAGCTGAAGAATGTGCCGACATCCGGACAGCAGCCACCGTAACTGAGAATCAAAGGATTTCACAAAGTCACTGCTGTCACTATGATCGGTGACAATGCCGAGGGCCAGTCTTTACTGTAGTCTGGAAGCCACCATGTTGTTGCACCAAACACCATGAGGGCTGGGACTGGACCGAGTTTTCTAGCCTTAATTGCCACCGTGTGGAGACTGGCATGGTAGGTGAGGTGTAGGTACTGGTATAGATAGTCTGGTATATGGAGACTGGTACAGTAGGTGAGGTGTAGTTGTTGGTATACATGGTCCAGTATATGGAGACTGGCACAGTAGGTAAGGTCTAGGTGCTGGTATAGTCTGTCATATGGTGATTGGCATAGTAGGTGAGGTAAAATGCAGGCGCTGGTATAGATGGTCTGTTATATAGTGACTGACACAGTAGATGAGATAAGGTATAGATCAGGCATCCTCAAACTGCGGCCCTCCAGCTGTTGGGAAACTACAACTCTCATCATTCCCACTGTTATAGATTATATAAATGCATGATGGGAGTTGTAGCTTCCCAACAGCTGGAGGGCCGCAGTTTGAGGATGCTTGGTATAGATAGTCTGACATATGGAGACTGGCACAGTAGGAGAGGTGAGTTCTGGGTGCTGGTATAGATACCGTAGTCTGGTATATGGAGACTGGCACAGTAGGAGAGGTGAGGTCTAGGTGCTGGTATAGATACCGTAGTCTGGTATATGGAGACTGGCACAGTAGGAGAGGTGAGTTCTGGGTGCTGGTATAGATACCGTAGTCTGGTATATGGAGACTGGCACAGTAGGAGAGGTGAGGTCTAGGTGCTGGTATAGATACCGTAGTCTGGTATATGGAGACTGGCACAGTAGGAGGTGAGGTCTAGGGCTGGTATAGATACCGTAGTCTGGTATATGGAGACTGGCACAGTAGGAGAGGTGAGGTCTAGGTGCTGGTATAGATACCGTAGTCTGGTATATGGAGACTGGCACAGTAGGAGAGGTGAGGTCTAGGTGCTGGTATAGATACTCTGGTATATGGAATTTCGCACAGTAGGAGAGGTGGGGTCTAGATGCTCGTATTGGATCATCTGGTATATGGATACTGGCACTAGTACTTGGGGAAAGAGACCGCAAACTGTATATTTCCCTCGCAGCAGTCACCAGTGGGGAAGGACAAGATGTTCTTCAACATGGACATGGTCAGCCAGAATTAGATCCACTCATATGAACACTCCCAGGTGAGCTCCTGGGAATGGCCGAACTGGGACCGTTTTTCAGGAAGAAAGGCAAAGAAAGAGAAGCAGAAAGCAAGAGTCATGTACATTAGCTGTAGGATTGGCTCCAAGAACCAACTCCACTGGTGGGCCCCAAGAATGAACACCACTGGTGGACCCCAAGAATCAACTCCACTGGTGGGCCCCAAGAAACAACTCCACTGGTGGACCCAAAGAATCAACTCCACTGGAGGGCCCCAAGAATGAACTCCACTGGTAGGCCCCAACAATCAACTCCACTGGTAGGCCCCTAGAATCAACTCCAATGGTGGGCCCCTAGAATGAACGCCACTGGTGGGTCCCTAGAATGAACTCCACTGGAGGCCCCCAAGAATCAACTCTACTGGTGGCCCCCAGAATCAACTCCAATGGTGGGCCCCAAGAATCAACTCCACTGGTGGGCCCCAAGAATGAACTCCACTGGTGGGCCCCAAGAATGAACTCCACTGGTGGGCCCCAAGAATGAACTCCACTGGTGGGCTCCAAGAATCAACTCCACTGGTGGGCCCCAACAATGAACTCCACTGGTGGGCCCTAAGAAACAACTCCACTGGTGCCAGGCACCCCAGTCTGTCACTGGATACTTTCACTAAAATGATAAAATGATCAATGAACAAAAGTCTCTGAGCACCTCTTAGTTATGTTACTGGAAAAGCTGGACGAGAACCAATATGTCCACCATTACAGCTCCAAAGGGGGGTGACATCCAAATTTGCTAGAATGTGGAACAGCAAACGTGCCTAGGAGTCAGGACATAGATCACCATAGAAGAAGGCCTCTCAGGGTAGGTAACCCTAATAGAGCTGTAATGGTGACCCAGGATCAGATAATGAAGATGACATCTCAAGGACGCGTGTTTACAATTCAGGACCAAATCTACATAATTTTAACGTCTCTGTTTCCTCTGCAGCTGCCGCAGATAACGCTGTTTAGGATACTTCCAGCTCTTTCTATAGATCAGAGACCTGCTGTGTGATCTCTGTATGGTGACAAGCCTGCTCCGGGCACAGCCCCTCTACCCTCAGGGCCGGTAAGTGTGGTGTGTGATAGATCTGTGCCTCCAGATGGGTCGGTCATGTTTATGAGTAAACACATTGGCTGGAGAGGAATATAATCGGAATTTCCCAGCCTACAGGTAAGTAAAGCGAGTTCCTCATAGCAGACGTTGCTGACATAACATAGTTTACATATGTGGAGGGTGAAGACATGCCTCCCCGGGGCACAGCTACTCCAGCACCCAGTGTCCTGATGTCCACCCAGCTCCGGGCAACCATTTACATAGTTATATCCAACAGCTGAGAACATAGTGACACCATGGTGTCACGTCTCACCTCACCTGGAGCCACGCTCTCTAACAGGGCAATGTTATCCAAGTGCACGGCATACCTCACCGCAGCCTACTGTGCCACTCTCCATATACTGGCCCATGTATACCAGCACTGAGACCTCACCTACCGTGCCAGTCTCCATATACTGGCCCATGTATACCAGCACTGAGACCTCACTACTGTGCCACTCTCCATATATGGCCCATGTTACCAGCATGAGACCTCACCTACTGTGCCACTCTCCATATAATAGCCCATGTATACCAGCACTGAGACCTCACCTACCGTGCCACTCCCATATTACTGGCCCATGTATACCAGCACTGAACCTCACCTACTGTGCCCTCTCCATATAATAGCCCATGTATACCAGCATGAGACTCACCTACTGTGCCACTCTCCATATAATAGCCCATGTATACCAGCACTGAGACCTCACTACTGTGCCACTTCCATATACTGGTCATGTTTCCAGCACTGAGACCTCACCTACTGTGCCACTCTCCACATATTGGCCCATGTATACCAGCACTGAGACCTCACCTACTGTGCCACTCTCCATATACTGGCCCATGTATACCAGCACTGAGACCTCACCTACCGTGCCAGTCTCCATATACTGGCCCATGTATACCAGCACTGAGACCTCACCTACTGTGCCACTCTCCATATACTGGCCCATGTATACCAGCACCCAGACCTCACCTACTGTGCCACTCTCCATATACTGGCCATGTATACCACAGCACTGAGACCTCACCTACTGTGCCACTCTCCAGGCCAGCTATCCAGCACAGAGACTCACTGATGTCCACTCCAGCATACGGCCCATTTTTAGTTATATCCAGCACTGAGAAACCTAGTACTACCTGTGCCAGTCTCACCATAGACTCTTAACGGGCCCATGTTATACCAGGGATGATACCTCTCCACTGTGACACTATCCATATACTGTGCGATCTATACCAGCACTGATAACCCACCGACTGTGCCACTCTCCATATACTTGCCCATGTATACCAGCACTGAGACCTCACCTACTGTGCCACTCTCCATATACTGGCCCATGTATACCAGCACTGAGACCTCACCTACTGTGCCACTCTCCATATACTGGCCCTTGTATACCAGCTCTGAGACCTCACCTACTGTGCCACTCTCCATATACTGGCCCATGTATACCAGCACTGAGACCTCACCTACTGTGCCACTCTCCATATATCCCATGTATATACCAGCACTGAGACCTCACCTACCGTGCCACTCTCCATATACTGGCCCATGTATACCAGCACTGAGACCTCACCTACCGTGCCACTCTCCATATACTGGCCCATGTATACCAGCACTGAGACCTCACCTACCGTGCCAGTCTCCATATAGACTAGCCCATGTATACCAGCACTGAGACCTCACCTACCGTGCCACTCACCATATACTGGTCCATGTATACCAGCACTGAGACCTCACCTACCGTGCCAGTCTCCATATACTGGTCCATGTATACCAGCACTGAGACCTCACCTACTGTGCCACTCTCCATATACTGGCCCATGTATACCAGCACTGAGACCTCACCTACCGTGCCACTCTCCATATACTGGTCCATGTATGCCAGCACTGAGACCTCACCTACTGTGCCACTCTCCATATAATAGCCCATGTATACCAGCACTGAGACCTCACCTACCGTGCCAGTCTTCATATACCAGGAAATCTATACCAGCACCCAGACCTCACCTCCTCACTGTGCCACTCTCCATATACTGGGCTATGTATACCAGCACCCAGACCTCACCTACTGTGCCAGTCTCATATACTGGCCATGTATACCAGCACTGAGACCTCACCTACCTGCCAGTCTCCATATACTGGCCCATGTATACCACACTGAGACCTCACCTACCTGCCAGTCTCATATACGCAATTATCCAGCACCAGACCTCACCTCCTCACTGTGCCAGCCTCCATCTACTGTGCAATGTATACCAGCACCCAGACCTCACCTACTGTGCCAGTCTCCATATACCAGAATATATATTCCAGCACCCAGACCTCACCTCCTCACTGTGCCACTCTCCATATACTGGCCCATGTATACCAGCACCCAGACCTCACCTACTGTGCCATCTCCTATATACCCAGTATACCAGCATATACTGCAGTCAATCAATTTCCAGCACCCAGACCTCACCTCCTCACTGTGCCACTCTCCATATACTGGGCATGTATACCAGCACCCAGACCTCACCTACTGTGCCAGTCTCCATATACCAGAATATTATATTCAGTACCAGACCTCACTCTCACTGTGCTACTCTCCATACTCCATGTATACCAGCAATGAACCCCATATCAGCTCAATCCAATATCTAATGGACCTCACCTTCTTCACTGTGCCAGTCTTCATAACTGGAATATACATACCAGCTGAACCTCACCTCCTCACTGTGCCAGTCTCCATATACTGGCCATGTATACCAGCACTGAGACCTCACCTACTGTTCAGTCTTCATATACCAGAATATCTATATTGGTACCTACACCTTACCTCAGTCTACCGTGCCAGTCTTCATATACCAGACTATCTACACCAGCACCTAGACCTCACTTACTGTGCCACTCTCCATTTACTAAAAGGGCTATACAATACATGGAAACCTCTAAAGAAGCATTTATGCTATCTACAATACATGGAAAAAACTTTGAGATTCTTAGTTCACACGTTTTGATCAAAAAATGTTTAAGCCACCCCCGACTTCAACGGGATCTCAAGGCGGGTGGTCCTACTCTATCTTTTTCTCTCACTAGAGCCAAATTCAGACTTCTCATTGGGTCAACCGACCTCCATAATCCAGAGAGAAAAATAAAAAAACACCAACCTTGCAAGCATACTGCACTAATATAACAACCTGTGGAGGTGGGCGGGGTGCAAGAGACTAAAATGGAGGCAACCCTTCCTCCCTATATAGATTAATAGCAACATATGTCAAATACAACGTATAGTTCTGCACAAAAAAACATTTCTGAAAAACACAATGTGAACCTGGGTGCCACTGGCAGGGTTTGACATAATATATGTATAATAAATATTAATATATATAAATATAATATATATATATATATATTATAAATATAATTATATATATATATATATATTACGTAATATTATTCCACAATACCAGTGGCACATCATCAGATAAAAGGGCTATACAATACATGGAAACCTCCAAAGAAGCATTTATGCTATCTACAATACATGGAAAAAACTTTGAGATTCTTAGTTTGAGTTTCTTCAGAGGTTTCCATGTATTGTATAGCCCTTTTAGCTGATGGTGTGCCACTGGTATTGGAATGCGTGTATATATCTATGTGCCGCAACCCTGCCAGTGGCACACAGGTTCACAGTGTGTTTTTCAGAAATGTTTTTTTGTGCAGAACTATACGTTACATTAGGCATATATTGCTTTTAATTTATATAGGGAGGAAGGGATGCCTCCATTTTGGTTTCTTGCACACCGCCCACCTCCACAGCTTGTTATATCAGTGCAGTATGCCTGCAAGGTTGGTGCCCGTTTTTATTTTTCTCTCTGGATTATGGAGGTCGGTTGGCCCAATGAGAATTCTGAATTTGGCTCTAGTGAGAGATATAGATAGAGTAGGACCACCCGCCTTGAGATCCCGTTGTAAGTCGGGGGTGGCATAAGCATATTTTGATCAAAACGTGTGAACTAAGAATCTCAAGTTCTTTTCATGTATGATAGATAGCATAAATGCTTCTTTAGAGGTTTCCATGTATTGTATAGCCCTTTTAGCAGTTGGTGTGCCACTGGTAATGGTTTGCGTGTATATATATATATGCCGCAACCATGCCAGTGGCACCCAGGTTCACATTGTGTTTTTCAGAAATGTTTTTTTGTGCAGAACTATACGTTGAATTTGGCATATATTGCTTTTAATTTATATAGGGAGGAAGGGATGCCTCCATTTTAGTCTCTTGCACCCCGCCCACCTCCACAGGCTGTTATATCAGTGCAGTATGCTTGCAAGGTTGGTGTTTTTTTTTTTTTTTTTTCTCTGGATTATGGAGGTAGGCTGACCCAATGAGAAGTCTGAATTTGACTCTAGTGAGAGATAAAGATAGAGTAGGACCACCCGCCTTGAGATCCCGTTGAAGTCGGGGGTGGCTTAAACATTTTTTGATCAAAACGTGTGAACTAAGAATCTCAAACTCTCCATTTACTGACCCATTGTATACCAGCACTGAGACCTCACCTACCATGCCAGTCTCTGTATACCAGAATATCTATATCTGCACCTAGACCTTACCTCTTCTATTGTGCCACTCTCCATATACTGAAGCATGTATATCCGCACTAATACCTCACCTACTGTGCCAATATCCATATATCAAACCCTATATATCAGCGGTGTAAAACTCAGGCCCACAGGTCTAATCTGGCCCGCAGTGTAATGACCAGGAGTGGTCATTACACTGCTCTTATTCAGCCGCTCTCCCCCCGCATAGAGCAGAGAAGGGACCACAAGACGGGTGAAATAACTCAGCCACTGAAAAGCTAAGAGGAGCTCACAGAGAGAATGAGGATCCAGAGCCTTAACACTTAACCTTTCCAGCTACTTCTCAGCCCAGGCATCTCTGCAGGCAGCAGGGTCCTCCAAAAGCAGCAGAAGACTGTGATGACCACAGGACACAGTGACTTAACAGACTGTGGTCAGTACAAATAAAATGGGTACAGAACTGTTTCTCTGGCCCTAAGAGCATACCAGGATATAAGGCAGTGGGAGAGAACTTGAGGGAAGAGACAGGGTTTATCATGCTGCAGTAACACAGATGGAGATGAGCAGTGGGACAACTTTTGTCTCCAACAAATAGGTTCATTGTTAGATCTGATGAGAAGAAAATACTTCAGCAGTTGTAGACATCTTTTCAATAAAAATCAAGGGGGACCTGTGACTCTGTTAAAGTTTTTAATTTTGGCCCATTGTGTATTTGAGTTTGAGATCCCTAATCTATACCATCACCTATACCTCATCTCTACTATTATGCGAATCTCCATATAGCAGACTATCTATACCATCACCTATACCTCATCTCTACTATTATGTGAATCTCCATATAGCAGACTATCTATACCATCACCTATACCTCATCTCTACTATTATGCGAATCTCCATATAGCAGACTATCTATACCATCACCTGTACCTTACCTCACCTAATGGGCCAGCGTCCATATAACAGACCATCTATACCAGCACCAAGACCTCCCCCATTGTGCCAGTCACTATATAATAGACCATCTGCACCAGTACCTAGACATCACCCACTGTGCCAGTCTCCACATAACAGACCATCTATATCAACACCTGTACCTTACCTCCCCCATTGTGCCAGTCACCATATAATAGACCATCTGCACCAGTACCTAGACTTCACCCACTGTGCCAGTTTACACATAACAGACCATCTATATCAACACCTAGACCTTACCTACTGTGCCAGACTGTATATACCAGATCATCTATCTATCTATACCAGCACCTATACCTCACTTACTGTGTCTCCACATACCAGATCATCTATCTACACCAGCACCTAGACCTCAACTAACGGGCCAGTCTTCATGTACCAGCACCTAAACCACACCTCTACTACTATGCCTGATCCATTCCCTATACACCAAATTTCTTACAGTAACAAACATGCTAACAATTCTCTATTATGTCGGTCTCTATATACCATTTCTTTGTGCCAAAAGCTGTGCCATTCTTTGTAAACCAGATCTCCTAATCCAGTGGTCTTCTGCCTGTGGCTGTGAGGCTATCAACACATGATGAGAAGTTGGAGACCACTTCCTAAACCGACACCCAGGCCCCATACTTACCTCGTTCCCAGCCCCTATAAAGCAGACGCAGTATACCACTGTCTGGGCTTGACCTCAGCTGCCATACCAGTGTCTATATACCACACAATATACCCAGACTTTAGGCCTCAATCATGTCCTGTCAACCTCTCTCCTACTGGTCCTCATATTTCATATCGTGTCCTCCTCATCCCAGGTCTGGAGCTTCACCCAGGAGGTATAACCCAGAACAGCAGTAGTCCTAGTGACCAGTAATAATAGGAGTGATGTTCTCACCTGTATAACTGGCGCTCTTGGAGCTGAAATACAAGGAGACAAGAACGTCACTGGTGAAACTCTACACTGACGCGTTTCATTATTTTCTGCTGGAATCATCTAGAAATTTCTCACTGGGAAAATTTTAAAAAAACCCCCCCCCAACCCCTCCCCCATCCCCCCAAAAGCTTTCAAAAACAGACTTCGAGCCCATTTTAAGGGATGAAGGGGAAAGGGGTTCCAGGCTATAAAGAGTCACTGTTTTCAATTGTTGGGAACACCCCCCCACACTATGAAACCACAACAGAATACCCTTTTAAACCCCAAATTTAAATTCGGGGGGCACAATTCTGTGCCCTGATATATCTATATAGTGGTCTAAATCTGCCCCGTTTTCAGGTCCAAAACCCCCTGCAAAATTTTAAGACCCAAAAGGGGCTTTATGCTCCCTTTAAAGTGGGGGCTGCAGGAAACCCCGGCTTGATATCTGAAAGCTCGGGTTATGGGGGGATTGGATTCTGTAACGGGGAAAGGTCCAAAAAAAAAGACACCCCTAAAAATTGTCATTTGCCCTTTTTGGGATGAATGGATATTAAACCTAAAAAGGCCCTTTGTGTCCAGGTAATCAGTGACGGACCTGCAGGAATGGAGAGCAGTAGTCACCGACTATGGCATAAACTGCAGAGGTTCACATGGAGAGTCCCTGCTACTTCAGTGTCTGCACAGAGCTTCTTCTGGTGATTTACAGGGGAGTTTCCTTTCACCAGCTTTGTACACTCGGATACATTCACTTACAGGAAAAGAAATGTATTACACAGGACTGCCCCGCAGAATAGTGAAGAAATGTAATGTATGTAACAGGTATGCACCAGCAGAAAGTGGTGCAGTCTGGATATAATACAGGATGTAATCAGGATCAGTAAGGAAAGTAATGTATGTCGTAAAAGTACTGCACCAACGAATGTGAGTGCAGCTGGAGTATAAACAGGTGTAATCAGGATCAGTACGGATAAGTAATGTATGTACCGTGACTGCCCAGCAGAATAGTGAGGCGCTCTGGGTAAAATAAGGTGTAATCAGGTCAGTACAGGAAAAGTAATGTATGACACATTTGATGCACCGCAGAAAAGTGAGTGCAGCTTGGAGAATACGGATGAAATAGGGTGAGTACAGGATAAGTAATGTATGTACACAGTGACTGCACCAGCGAATGGGAGTGAAGCTCTGGAGTATAATGCGGATGAAACTCGGGATCGTACGGGATAAAAGAAAGTATGTAACGTGACTCACCAGCAGATGTGAGTGCAGCTCTGGAGTATAATACAGGATGAAAAACTCGGATCAGTACAGGTAAGAAATGTATGTACCAGTGACTAAAACGCGTAGTGGTGAGCTCTGGAGGATAATACGGATGTAACTGGATTTTTCAGGATAAGTATGTTGTACCAGTGACGGCAAAAAGCAAAATAGTGGTGCAGCTCTGGAGGATAATACAGGATGAACTAGGATCAGTACGGATAAGTAATGTATGTACACAGTGACTGAACGTAGAAAGTGGTGCAGTTGGGGTAATACGGTTGTAACTCGGGGCAGTACAGGAAAAGTAATGATGTACACAGTGATGCCCCCCGCAGATAGTGGTGCGCTCGGGGAAAAAAATATGGGATGAAAATCAGGTCGTACAGGTAAGAAATGTATGTACAGGGGATGCATCAGCAGAATAGTGAGTGCAGCTCTGGAGGTAAAGGAGTAACTCGGATCAGTACAGGTAAGTAATGTATGTACACATGACGAAAAAGCAGAATGTGAGGCAGCTCTGGAGAAAAATAGGGATGAATTGGACCCGTAAAAGATATGTAATCTTTTTAAAAAAAATGTCGATTCCCAAATCTAAGGCCCAAGTCAGGTACACACTGTGTGATTTTAGTGATGCATATAAAAATGTAAGACATGACAAACACTTCATAGTCTGAGGACTTGGAATTCCCTCGCTAGGTGCAGACCCACATGTCTGCCTGTGAAGCGTAACTTGTGGGGTCAGGTGTTTCTGCCGCTGTGTGCCCCAGTGAAGTCCTACAAGTTTTGAAATGACGGTGATGTTATTACACGTAGGACGTGTTTCTTACCTGTTGTTCTTGATAGCCAACTTATAAAGTGCATGAGTGATTTCTGCACAAGCCAAGATGGAGCCGTGGCGAGTGTGCAGATCAGTGCCAGTGGTCAACGGAAGGAGTCTTGGTAAAACTGTAAAAGATGAAAACAGATGATGCCACCTGTAATATTTGTACTGAAAGGGGTTGTCTCACTACATTGATTTGTCCTGTTTTCTTGGTTTCATTTTAAATTCAGGGGCGTGTTTATGGTTTATTAGGCTGCAGAGAAGAAGGTTGTAGTATGAAAAAAGTGTGGCAGGGCCCTTTATGAGAGATTGAAAACGGTTGTAACTATGAACCCGGGAGCTGATGCGCCATCAAGAGGGGTATCTAGGAAATTTGGTAGGCATGTTAATGGACACATATTACAAAGTGACTTGTTTCTGCAAGATCTTTAACATAAAAAGCAGCAATCCCTGTAGTGAGACAACCCCTTTAAAGGTGTTTTCCACCTCCAAAATCCAATTAATAGTACCAGTTGAGAAGGAGACTGAAATGACATAGTGGCTGCAAGGCTGTTCACCTGTCCTCTGCTGGCAGCACTATATCAATCAAGCCCCTTAAAAGGAGTTGTTACTAAAGGGTTTCGCCTACCTCAGTGTGTTTTGGCCGCATAGGGTTTTTGAAATTTGGGGGTGCTTCTTGTCTGCCTCTTCTCCTCCCCCTTCCTCCCTCCCCTCAGCACACAGACAGCTCTCCTCCTAACTTCTATACAGCAGGGGGTGAGCGAGGGGGTTTGCTGCCAGGTTAACCCTGTGTATGCCTGCCTAGGTCTGCTGCTCACTGCTGGATCAGCTGCACTGTGCTGCTGCTGTGGCCGAGCTCCTGCTGCTCCTTTCCACAGAGTCAGGAGACAGCAGGGAGAGGGCTGATCTATGAGTGTGGAGAGGTCTGTGAAGCTGTGTATGCTAATAGCAGAGCAGGGGGGATGTAAGTGTTCCTATACCCGCTGCTTAGCATACAAATCTCCACGGACATCTCAAGCAACAACAAACAAACCCCTGTCAGAACAGACACAGGGCAGCTGTGAAGTGTGTTACTATAATCACATGTGTCACTAATATAGCAGAGCAGGGAGGGATATGAACCGTTCACATGCCCCCCTGATCTGTTCTATTAGTATAGTCAAAGCTTAACAGAAACATCATGATTATAGTAACACAACTTCACTGCTGTCACATTGTACTGACCACAGATCAGCCTCATCCCTGCTCTCCTCAATCTGTGTAGAGGGCAGGAGGGAGCAGGCACACACAGGGTTAATCCAGTCAGCACAGCTACACAGACACAGAAGCCAGAGCCCTCCCCTCCCTTTCCTACAGAAGCATTACAAGTGGCCTCATACTGTGCGGGAGGGGCTTTGTGCTCTGACCTGTATTGAGAAGCTGATGAGTCACCAGCACTGGCAGCCAGTGAGAGAAAAATCAACAGGTCGGTTGCTATAGTGATTTGAGGAGCTGATGCACTCCTACTACCAGGGATAACTCAAATATCAGTAGGAAATTTGTAATGAACGATATATTGCAAAGCTGCTTGTTTTTTAAAGATCTTTTAATTAAAACCCAATCATTGTAGCGACACACCCCCTTTAACTCCTTAAGAACCAGGTCCCGGAAAAGTCCTTAATGACACAGCTATTTTTTTTTTTTTAGTTTTGCCTCCCTGCGTTTCAACGGTCATAACTTTTTAATTTTTTAAGTGATGCAGTTGTATGAGGATCTGTTTTATGTGGGAGAAGTTTTTTTTTTTTTTTTTTTTGGGAGGGGTGGGAGAGCATAGTTTAAGATTAGAAATAAATCACTGCAGAAATGTATTAAAAAATTTTTTTCAGTGTGACCATACAGTTTTTCTGCATTTTTTTTTTGTCATTTTTACACAAATATAACTGTTGGATGAATTCTACAGGTTATTACTATCATGTAAATACCAAATAGGTGTAGGGTTTTTTTTCTGTGTAATGTATGCACAATAAGTTTTTTTTCTTAAATATTTTTTTTTTCTACAGTTTTTTTTACTTTTTTTTTTTTTTTAATCCTAAGGGATAACTATTTAACACTTTTTTTTTTTTACACTTAGTAATATATTAGCATACTCCTGAGAACAATACAGCGATCATTATAGCATTACCTACTATTTGTCATGAGACTACATAGATATATGCAGCACCAACAATAAAGACAGACAGCCCTGGGACTACGCTAGGTCCCCAGGGCTGACAGTACAGACATTCCCCAAGCTCCATTAGGTCAGGGGGAGTCCCCATGACCGGATGGTGCAGGGGAATCCCCTCTGATTATGCCGTGGTCACGGACCATGATAATCAAAGGGTTAAACGTCGGGGATCAGAGGTTTCCTCTGCTCCCCGACGTTTATAGAGAGTGCTCTAGGAACGGAGCTGTTAACTACAGCTCTGTTCCTAGCGTAGCTGTGGAGCTGGGAGCCACAAACCCCCTCTGTCTGTAGCAATATCTTTTGGCGTCGCTGCAGATAGACGACCTGCACCGCCCGCTGACTTTTCGTTAAGGGGTTAAGCTGAACAGCTTATGCCTGACAAAGTGGTAACTAGGGATATGCTGCCTAACAATCCAAGTCATTTTAATGGATTGCCAAGGAGTGTGTCTATAGCAACCAGTCTCCAATTACCCAGAATTACCACTAAGCGGAGGGCAGCAAAGGAACACGGAGGCCTGGCAACTCTGCAAAAAGGAAGTTACGTGATGACAATAATGGAACTTTAAAGGGACATTTCCATAAACATTTTTCTTTTCACATATTGCAACATGCAACGATTATATAGATTTTAATTTTTAAAATTGGGTGTTTTTGTTGTTGTTTTTTTAATCAATTAAGTTCCCCTCTGTACATATGTTCCTGGTTTGTCTCAGTGACTTCCCCTCTGTGATTTCCCCTCTGTGAACTCTGATAGTGGAAGTGAGAGGATCTTCTTCCAGGTCGGCTACGGTCTGAGAGTCGTATCGGCTGGACATGATACGTGTGAAGGAACCTCCTCCTTAGTGCAGAAACAGATTAATCCTTATTATCCTTTCATGTATTGCTGTGGTCATTGCCCTGCAGTCTAGTCTAATCTTATCTATCCCTCTCTAGAGAACAATATAGCGATCGTTATGTCATTTCCTACTATTTGTCACAAGGCTATTACATGAGATATGTAGCACCAACAATAAAGTGAGGTTCGTCTACCCTGCCAGGCAGGAGTTTTATCCTTTTATTAATCACAGCTCGAAAAAAACAAGACTTTATATGTAATTTTTAATTGCATAGAACTGCTTAAATAAATAAAAAAATATGGCAATATTTCTAATCAAATATTGGTTTGAATCACAATACTCCTTTATGATGGAGATGTCCCTTTAAACAATATGAAGTTAAAGTACAAACTTACCAGACTGGGTCATGTATTCAGGGGCGACTGGCGTGAGGTTGTGCAAAGCTTTGGTGGACAGTTCCCGAATCACACTGAAAGATAGCAAGACCGCTGCTTAAAATCTGCTTTGGAGAAACAGGTCCCTTCAGTTCTCAGGGCCACGCCTTGGTTATATCTGTTTCTAGGAAAGTTGGGTAGTAGCTGGTATGGCCACTGCTTTCCCACCCTACAACCTCCCCCCAAGCTGCAGTATTAGGGCATGTTCACACAGCGTTTTTGGACGAGGTTTTCGGAGCGTTTTCTCGCCCAAAACCTCGTCCAAACCACATCAAAACCTCGCCTGAAACACTCTTCTTCAGACGGGGTTTTTGACAAGGCTTTGATCAGATTTTCGACGAGGTTTTCACTCATACAAATGAATGGCCAGGACAAAAACCACGCTAAAAACCGCGCCGAAACTTGCGCCTACAACAAGCTTCAAGAATTCACATGACACTTTTTTTTTCATTGCTTCCAAAGAAGTAAAAACCTCGTCGTGTGTGAACTACAACGAGGTTTTACATAGGTATCAATGAAATGAACTGGGGGGATTTTGGAAGCGTTTTGGATGAGGAAACGCTCCAAAAACCTCGTCCAAAAACGCTGTGTGAACATGCCCTAAGGCTAGGCCTACATGGCACAGGACAAAAAACTCGTTGAAAACGAAAAAACCTAAAAATTGCTTTGAGCGTCATTTTTTTTGTCCAAAACTGAAGTGTTTCTGACGAGTTTTTTGGGTGGTTTTCAGTTTTTTGGGTGATTTTCAATTTTTTGGGTGGTTTTGGGGCACTTTTTAAATGTATGCAAAATTCATATGCCTTGTTAAACACCTGGGCAGTTTTTAGCAGAACCATGCAAAAACTGCGGCAAAAACACGACAAAAAAACACCCAGCAGTTTACATGCATGTTACAAAAACCGACCAGCAGCAAAAACGATCAGAAAAAACAAAACATTTTCTGGAAACTGCAGAACGTTTTTACTATTGAAGTCTATGGGATCTGCTTTCAGTCGTTTTTTCAGCAGTTTTAGAAAACGGAAAACGCTGAGAACACGACTGAAATTGTGTGCAGTGGAGACATAGCCTTGTAGTCCAGCTCTCCCCGCCTGCAGAGTATTACGGAGAACACAGAAAGGAACAACGGTAAATTTACTGCTGTTTCTGAGGAACACGGACACAATGCCTCTTTGAAGCCAGATCTAGAAGATTACAGACGGTGTGTCAGCAAAGCGAGTATGAGGACATGGAAACAATAGACACTGGGGAGGAGAGGGAAGCCGAGTGGATGATGTGAGGGGATCACACGGACGGGACCCGCAGCGCAGGTGGTTTTATTGCCGCCTTACAAAGAGAATTAGGGAAGTCAGGTGTCGATTAGTTATTGCCACAAAATACATGATGTCAGCGTAGCAGGATGAAGAGTCTATTGTAGTGAAGGAGGGATCCCAGCCGAGACTCTGCCCCAAACATCAAATGGGATCTGGGCAACAACAAGCTCTTTATTATGGGTGTGAGCGCCATGGGCGACACAGCAATGGGGCAGGATATAATAGTGCAGGGTGTAGTGATGTAGGGTCTAGTGGTGCAGGGTATGGTGATGTAGGGTCTAGTGGGGGCAGGGTATAGTGATATAAGGTTATGTGGTGCAGGGTATGGTGATATAGGGTCTAGTGGGGGCAGGGTATAGTGATATAGGGTCTAGTGGTGCAGGGTATGGCGATATAAGGTCATGTGCTGCAGGGTATGGTGATGTAGGGTCTAGTGGTGCAGGGTATGGTGATATAAGGTCATGTGGTGCAGGGTATGGTGATGTAGGGTCTAGTGGGGGCAGGGTATAGTGATATAAGGTTATTGGGTGCAGGGGATGGTGAAGTAGGGTCTAGTGGGGGCAGGGTATAGTGATATAGGGTCTAGTGGTGCAGGGTATGGCGATATAAGGTCATGTGCTGCAGGGTATGGTGATGTAGGGTCTAGTGGTGCAGGGTATGGCGATATAAGGTCATGTGCTGCAGGGTATGGTGATGTAGGGTCTAGTGGTGCAGGGTATAGTGATATAAGGTTATGTGGTGCAGGGTATGGTGATATAGGGTCTAGTGGGGGCAGGGTATAGTGATATAGGGTCTAGTGGTGCAGGGTATGGCGATATACGGTCATGTGCTGCAGGGTATGGTGATGTAGGACCTAGTGGTGCAGGGTATGGTGATATAAGGTCATGTGGTGCAGGGTATGGTGATGAAGGGTCTAGTGGGGCAGGGTATGGTGATATAAGGTCATGTGGTGCAGGGTATGGTGATATAGGTCTAGTGGTGCAGGGTATGGTGATATAAGGTCTAGTGGTGCAGGGTATGGTGATGAAGGGTCTAGTGGTGCAGGGTATGGTGATATACGGTCATGTGCTGCAGGGTATGGTGATGTAGGACCTAGTGGTGCAGGGTATGGTGATATAACGTCATGTGGTGCAGGGTATGGTGATGAAGGGTCTAGTGGGGCAGGGTATGGTGATATAAGGTCATGTGGTGCAGGGTATGGTGATATAGGGTCTAGTGGGGCAGGGTATGGTGATATAAGGTTATGTGGTGCAGGGTATGGTGATATAGGGTCTAGTGGGGGCAGGGTATAGTGATATAAGGTTATGTGGTGCAGGGTATGGTGATATAGGGTCTAGTGGTGCAGGGTATGGCGATATACGGTCATGTGCTGCAGGGTATGGTGATGTAGGACCTAGTGGTGCAGGGTATGGTGATATAACGTCATGTGGTGCAGGGTATGGCGATATAGGTCTAGTGGGGCAGGGTATGGCGATATAAGGGGTCTTGGTGCGGGTTAGTATAAAGGTCATGTGTTTGCAGGTATGTGATAAAGGGGGTTTAGTGGGGCAGGGTATGGTGAAAAGGCATGTGCTGCAGGGATGGTGATGAAGGGTTTGGGGCGGGGTATGGAAAAATTTTTAAGTCTGTGGTGCAGGGTAGGCGATATGGGGTCTAGGGGGCAGGGTATGTGATATAATCATTGGCAGGGAGGTGATAAAGGGGTTAGTGGGGGGGTAGGGTGATATAAGGTCTAGTGGTGCAGGTTATGATGATATAGGTCTAGTGGGGCAGGGTATGGTGATATAAGGTCTAGTGGTGCAGGTTATGATGATATAAGGGAAATGGGGTGCGGGTATGGGTTAAATAGGTTAGTGGGGCAGGGTAGGTGATAAGGGTCTGTGGGCAGGGTAGTATATCGCATAGGGTGCAGGGTAGGGTGAGTGGGCCCTAGGGTGCGGGGTATAGGAAAAAGGTTTAAATGGGGGGCAGGGTATGGTGATATAGGGTCTGGGGTGCGGGTATGGTGATATAGGGAGGGGTGCGGGTTTAGGTGATGTAGGGTTGTGGGCGGGGTATGGTGTAAAAGGGGTCTAGGGGGGCGGGGGTAAAATAAATTTGGTTTAGGGGGCAGAGTATAAATATAAGGTCTAGTGTCCAGGGTAATGGTAAATATCAGCCCAGTGGGCGGGATTTAAAATTATACGGTCGTTTGCTTTATAAATTTGGGGGTCTAGTGGTGTAGGCTATAATAATATTGGGCCTAGTGGTGCAGGGTATTGTGATATAGGGTCTAATGGTGCACAGTATGGTGATCTAGGGTTGAATGGTGCAGGGTATAGTAATGTAGGCAATGATGATACAGGGCATAGCAGTGCAGTGTTTGGCGATATAGAGAATAGCAGCATTGGGTATAGTGGTGTAGAGCATATTGGCACATGGAACCACGATACAGGGTATGGAGACACAGGATAGAGTGGTGCAGTTAGTTTTACATGGGGGCAGTAGTGGGGAGTTGCCCCGGTGTTCCCAAGTACCCCCATTATGAGATAGCACACAGAATCCCAGCTTATATGATCAATACGATTTTTCTTACCATACGTTTACGTGGAGAATCCCTTTAGAGGGCATCCTGCAGTAACTCCTCCAGCCTGCCGCTATATCCCATGGGAGCAGGCAGCGCCGGGCGGTTTGTGTAACCTCACGCGGCCTGCAGGCGTGTTTGTCTTTTTGGTACAGATATTGTGTATTGTGTGAAGAATGTTGCTTGGCCCGGGGATTTTTCACCGTTGCTGTGTTTTCTGTTCCACCTGTTTGTCTGGTTTAGGGCTATGCGCAGGGTGAGTGGATGCGGGACGTCGTGCTTTCCCCAGGAGGGCTGCGGGTCATATTATCCACATGACAATGGCCTCACGTCTCAGGTGACATCTTCGGTGTTATTCCAAAAAGAGCCGAAAGGGGCGATCAACAGGAAAGGGGCCCGGGAATTATAATGCCTAATGACCCGACCCGTCCACCAGTGCTGACACACTGTAACAAACCATCACTGCACGAGACAGATAGCTGCTCGGAAAGAGACAAGGAAACCCTCAGGGGCCGCTCGGGCTTGTTGACACCAACAGTGGCTCTGTGCAGGTGCAGCCTGTGGATGTGACCGGCCGGGGTCCCGACTACAAAAGAAAACACATTATGTAAAAGTCTTTTGTGCAAACAACACAAGACGCAGGGCTGAGCGCGGCCACGGGGAAGGGATCTCGCCGCCGCCGGATCGCACCGGCACGAGGGAAACCTAGGGATATGTGGGATCCAAATCTTACGATTCAGGTTTACACAACAAACATGATAGCAGAACTTGTCCCCCACAAACCCTCTTTCTGAGGGATTCTGCCTCTGCACAAGTTCAGGCCAATACGATTCCAATAATCCAGCATTTTTGGGATGTGGGGTTTTTTGGGAAATTTTCCAGGGTCCCCGGGGGTTTTTTAATGGAAAAGGAGGGGGAAAAACTGCTCCCCAATTTAAAACCATATCTGCTACGCCAGGCATCCTCAAACTGCGGCCCTCCACTTTTTTGGGAGAGGGACAACCCCCAATATTCCCACTGTTTTAGATGATAAAAATTCGAGGGGGATTGTCTTTTTCCCAACGCTGGGGGGCCCAGTTTGGGGGAAAAATGGATTTCCTCCCCAATTTTAACGGGGAAATTAAGACAAAACCCCTCCCTGCCCCCATGATTGTTTCTTCTTTTCCCCACCAGATAAATCGAAATTGGCTTGGTGTTTTCCCCCGGGGGCCCGGCGAGGGAATACCCCTGAAGGAAAATAACGGAAAAGATGACAACAAAAGGGTTTTCCCTATTTTTCCCCCCCCCCCCCGCCCCCCCCCCAAAAAAAAAAAAATAATCTACTCTTTTTAAACAGAGTGATCTGAAAAGGGTTCCGGGCATTTTTGGCCCGCCGGGAACTTTATAATCTGGATTTTTTTAACAGGAACGACGGGACTGTGGGAAAATTATGTAAAAAAACCCAACAAAAACCAAAAAGTCCGGTTAATCCCGGTTTAAGGGAACCCTAAAATCTCAAAAATTTGTAGGCCCCTCCAACTTTATTTTTTTTCCTTTTAAGGGGTTTTTCCCAACAAAGGGGTGAGTTGCTTACCTTTTATCTCCCTCGGGAAAGAGAATATAACCCAAAAGCATGTGAGCCTGAAGGGCTCCCAGGGAGGAGAGGGGGGGGGGGTGACCCGAGAGGGGGGGAAAGCAGGGGCGTCTCTAAATTTTATTCAAAAAATAAAATTAAACCCAAGGGGGTTTGTCTATAAAAGAAAGCCCATCCCACTGAAATTTCCCCCCCGGCCCCCCTTGCAAGCCCCTTTCCCATGTTCCCTGCCCCATCAGTTTAAAAAGTCCCCAAACAGGAAAACCCCGGGCCGATCAGTCCTGTCATTGTCCTGGCCCTGCAAATTTGTAAATTATAGGAAAAAAAGGGGGGACTGAGAAATGCTGTAGCCTCACGGCTTCCTTTTTGTAATCACATATATTTAAAAAAAATGTTTAAATACCCTTTTGGGGACCCCACTCAACATTACTTCGGGGCAAAACCCTTTAAAGACCCATTAGCTTGTACATGTGGTAGACGGCTGCGGGATTTGGGGGAAAAATTTTTTCCCCCCCCCCAATGAACAATTCCTTTGCAAAGCAGGTGATCTTCCATGCATGCCTTCCCCTCCATGCAATCCCACCCGATTTTTGGGGGCCCCCAAAAAAACGTCAAAAATTTCACCACTTTCCATTTCAAAAACATTCGCCAGGTTCCAAATTTTTTTTTTTCAAAATACCCCGCGGGGGTAAAAATGTCGGCCGTATGAAAAGTCCCCCGTGGGGGGGGGAGAGACAATGGAAAGTAACTCATCGGTACTCACCCAGCTATCCACAGACTCTGAACGGCATAGATATCTCTCTGCACCCTATGGAAGTGAGCCAGAGCTGATGCAGTAAGAGTATTCATGAAACAGGGGCACGGAAGCAGAGGAAGGTTGGGGAAACCCGGCGTGTTGAAAGGAAGGGGCCCGGACACTAGGGGTTAAGGGCTGGAAAACACCTACCGTCTCCCCACATTCTCCTGGAAGGCTGCCTGCAGAACAGAGGACAAACAAAGGAAAATGAGACACCAAACAGCGGCAGATGAATGCAAACCAAACAGGCCGCGGCGAGCCACCGCCACACGTCCCGGCAGAGATCCGCCATTGTCCGTGGAAACGGCCAGCCGGGAACATGGCTCAGAAAAGGGGCCCCCAAAAAGGGGTACAAAAAAAGGAGGTGGGGGGCCCAACCCTTTCCTTACATGGGCAATGTCGGTTTTCACAATGTTATTCGCACTTAAAGAAAACCCTGTCCCATGGGTTACCCCCCTAGTGTCAACCGCTGTTTCCAGCGCTGTGTCCCTTTTTCTGTAAAGTTCATATTTTTTTGAGCATTTAACTCAAAACGTATCCATGAGCGGTTTACCCCGCCCCCCCAAAGCTAGCCCCCCGCCCCTTTAGTTATTTAAAAGTTTCACCCATTCAAATTAATTGGTTTATCAGTTGAGGTGGGCGGGGCTAACCACAGGTGGGCGGGGTTTGAAAAAAACCGACTCTTTTCATGACTCTTTTCTGGCTGAAAACTGCAGATTTGAGCACTAAATACTCGAAAACTCCAGCATCTTACAGAATAAGGGACACAGCACCGGAAACAGCATGTCTGACACTAGCTTGTGCTGCCCTCAGCAAGGGGGGCATAGGAGATGAATATGCAACTAAGGCAGGAGTCTGCAACGTCGGCTCTCCAGCTGTTGGGAAACTACAACTCACATCATGCATTTATATCAGTGGGCATGATGGGAGATGTAGTGTATCAACAGCTGGAGAGCCGACGTTGCAGACCCCTGGACTAAGGCATGGATTGGAACCTTTGTCGCAAATTTTATTGGGTATGGTGGAAAAAAAAAGGAAACAGACCCACTGAGGTCTACTGTAAAACAGGCCCAGCTTCACCTTTGCAATGAAACCTCCTACACAGATGTGAACCAGAGGATGAAGGTCAATACAGATCTAATACTTCACACAGCTGGGGTTTGCTACTATGTATGTAGTAGCCTGGGCAATCCTCAATGCAGCAGCCCCCACTCTCCATATTCTCAGTGTTAACCTGCACCGACACATTGCACGGTGAAAAGTTTTGGGTCTGGTACAGTTTCCTAACAGTGTCTCAATTCACTGACAGCAGGCAGTCTGACTGCGGACTGTCAAAGACTAGGTAAAACCACATCAGGACTAGCAAAACACGGCTGCTTTCATCTACAAACAGCGCCACACCTACCCACTGGTTGTGTGAGGTATTACAGCTCAGTCGTACTAAGTTGCAATATCAGACACAACCTCTAGACAGGCGTGGCGCTGTTTCTGGAAGACTGCACCACGATCTACCAATCCTGGACAATCCTATGGACCACTGGCTGCTATACCCTCTCTTCCCAATAAGAGGCGCTGTTGGGGAACGTGAAAAAAATTCATGTGGCTTGCAGCGAACGTTAAAATAGATTGGTCAAAAGTTTACACCTCATTTGTCATAAAAGCTCAACAAGGGGGCCTCACAGATACCCGTCCGCTGCAGATTATCTGCCGCCAGAACTGTTGGGATATTATTTCTACCCTGTTTCCCCGAAAATAAGACCGTGTCTTATATTAATTTTTGCTCCTAAAGACGAGCTAAGACTTATTTTTAGGGGATGTCTTATTTTTCCATGAACAAGAATTCACATTTAAAAATCCACATGTATTAATAGACTGTAGTGATTTTATCACAAACATCAGCATAAGCAGCCAAACTCTGAAGTTCATCCAAAAAATGCACTAGGTCTTATTTTCGGGGAAACAGGGTAAAATAAACTTTATTAAAAACGTGTAATAATTAATTTACGAGACGTAAGGAGGGCGGCTAGGCAGGGGTCTGCAACGTCGGCTCTCCAGCTGTTGGGAAACTACAACTCCCATCATGCATTTATATAATCTATATCGGTGGACATGATGGGAGATGTAGTTTCCCAACAACTAGAGAGCCGACCCCAGAGGGCTGCTAAGCACAGACCTGACTGGGGGGGGTACACAAACCAGAAGTCCAAGTAGTTGTAATGATCCTATAGGCGGAAGGGGTGCATGTCCTTAGTGTAACAGAATAGCAGCACTATAAAGATACAACTATGTCAATCCTATAGACTGTGATGTCATCAAACATGGCGGTGCATGAGGTCACTGGACCCGTGGTTGAATAAATATCCAATTTGCTTGCCTTTGTTTTCAAGATCTCTGCTTGCTGTTACATAATGGAAGCCTCTCTCTTTACAGCCAGATTGAATACTGTGCACAGCTGAGGGTCTGTTACCGTTGTATCCAGTCCTGGCAATCCTCCATGGGCTCCAGACAGATACATTTTGTTAGGAGAGAGATGTGTGGTGCTGCTGATCCCCTGTTAGGGTATGTTCACACGGCTTAAATTGGGGTGCATTTCGCGGCGTACTGTGCTCAAGGCTATGTTCACACGGCTATGATTGGGGCGCATTTCGGTCCGTACTGCGCTCAATACGGGGCGAAATGCGCCCCAGTCATTACGGTAATCCACAGTTCTCATAGAGAACTATGGATTATGCCTCCTCTTCCCGCTCGCTCAATACGCGGCGGGGGGAGATAAGTATCACAGCTTACCATAGCCTGGGGCTATGTTCACACGGCATAATTGCGGGGCATAATTACGCCCCGCAATTACGTTGGGACTACGGGCGAACTCCCGCGGGGCAGGGGGGCCGGCAGCCCGCCGGCCTCATAGACATTCATTACTAGCGGCGTGTATTCGCCACTAGTTATTGACGTCATTTATCTCCCCCCGCGGCGTATTGTCCGAGCGGGAAGAGGAGACGTAATCCATAGTTCTCTATAAGACCTGTGGATTACCGTAATGACTGGGGCGCATTTCGCCCCATATTGAGCACAGTACGGCGCAAAATACGGACCGAAATGCGCCCCAATACGAGCGAGATACGTCCCAGTCATTACGGTAATCCACAGTTCTCATAGAGAACTATGGATTATGCCTCCTCTCCCCGCCTATACAATACGATCGTATTGTAGGCGCGGGGAGATAATTGACATGTCATTTATTCACGGCGCTTTCGCGGCGCGAGTAATGACAGTCTATGGGGCCACCGGGCTGCTCCCCCACCCACCCCAGCATCGCGGGAGTACGCGCCAATCGGCGCGACTCCCGAACACCCGGCGTAAGTGCGGGAGTACTGTACGCCCTGCAATTAGCTGTGTGAACATAGCCTTAGACCCCCAGTAAAGCTCCTGTATCGGGCCCCAGGGACAGGTTTACTATGTGTACAATGCAGAACAAAGGATCCCAGCAACGTGCAGCACACAGCGCAGGAGCAGCAGAGCTGGTAATACTAGCCCCGAGCTACGGTTACCATACACAGTCGTCAGGAGGAAGGGTAAGCACATCGCCCTGCAAGCCCGGACGCCTGGGTGACTACGCGCAGGGCACAACACCCATGGGGTGACCTGATTTCACTGAAATTTAAAGGACGTGACCTTAACAATTCCAGTTTTATATAACTAAAGCTTAATCGTCGCACTATGAAAAGTATTGCAACTTCATATCAAATCGTGCTTCAGTTCCATCTCCTTTTCAATACTTCTGCTTGCTTTCCATCCAGTCCTGCTCAACTTGTTACAGCGCTGATACACAGTAACAAGCTGCACTCCTCTGAGCACGGCAGATCCTCCCAGAAGGGAATGAAAAGCTTGCCATTCACTAACAGCAAGCACAGATCTTGAACATTGCGAGGCACTGATAGGGCAAGGTTGTGGCAGTTTTTATTATACCATGATCGAGCCTTATCGGTATAGAATCCGAACACTAGGGACATATCCAGTTGATACGCAGCTCTTGATCTCTGCTTGCTGTCAGTGAATAGACACCTAACCTGTTTCCATTAACAGGCTGAAACGAAAATGTCCTGCTTACGCGGGTGCAGGACTCTTCTAATAACAGGGGAGGACGTTCCATAAGTATTAGCGCCCTGTAGGGCCTTCTGGTTGTGAACAATGTAAGGGTGCATCCCTCATAAAAATCTCACCGATGCGGCTCGTCTGCAGTTCACGTCTCGATCAAAGATGGTGGCAATGATCAGCCCGCTGCAAGATAAAGGACACATGGTCAGAAAGGCGAAGAGTCACAATCAGTTACTGCAGCTCACATTACAACATCCAATGTAGCGGTCATTATACACCCCAAAGAGATGATCACTCAGCTTTCCAGGACTCCTGAATGTGTCTCTTATAGGATAAAGGGCAAAAATACATGGAAATCCCTAAAGAAGCATTTGTGCTATTTATCATACATGAAAAAACTTATAGGATAACACCCAACACAGCTATCATCATACACCCCAAAGAGATCACTCAGCTTACCCAGACTCCTGAATGTGCCTCTTATAGGGTAACACCCAACACAGCTGTCAACATACCCACCAGAGAGATCACTCAGCTTTCCCCGACTCCTGAAAGTGCCTCTTATAGGGTAACACCCAACCCAGCTATCATCATACACCCCAAAGAGATCACTCAGCTTTCCCAGACTCCTGAATGTGTCTCTTATAGGATAACACCCAACACAGCTATCATCATACACCCCAAAGAGATTATAACTCAGCTTTCCCAGACTCCTGAATGTGTCTCTTATAGGGTAACTCCTAACACAGCTGTCATCATACACCCCAAAGAGATCACTCAGCTTTCCCAGACTTCTGAATGTGCCTCTTATAGGGTAACTCCTAACACAGCTATCATCATACACCCCAAAGAGATCACTCAGCTTTCCCAGACTTCTGAATGTGCCTCTTATAGGGTAACTCCTAACACAGCTATCATCATACACCCAAAGAGATCACTCAGCTTTCCCAGACTCCTGAATGTGCCTCTTATAGGGTAACACCCAACACAGCTATCATCATACACCCCAAAGAGATTATAACTCAGCTTTCCCAGACTCCTGAATGTGCCTCTTATAGGGTAACACCCAACACAGCTATCATCATACACCCCAAAGAGATTATAACTCAGCTTTCCCAGACCTCCTGAATGTGCCTCTTATAGGGTAACACCCAACACAGCTATCATCATACACCCCAAAGAGATTATCACTCAGCTTTCCCAGACTCCTGAATGTGCCTCTTATAGGGTAACACCCCAAAGAGATTATCACTCAGCTTTCCCAGAATCCTGAATGTGTCTCTTATAGGGTAATACCCAATACAGCTACAATTATACACCTCACACATATCACTCAGCTTTCCCAGACTCCTGAATGTGCCTCTTATAGGGTAACTCCTAACACAGCTATCCTCATACACCTCAAAGAGATCACTCAGCTTTCCCAGACTTCTGAATGTGCCTCTTATAGGGTAACTTCTAACACAGCTGTCATCATACACCCCAAAGAGATCATTCAGCTTTCCCAGACTCCTGAATGTGCCTCTTATAGGGTAACGCCCAATATAGCAGTCATTATACACCCCAAAGATATTAACACTCAGCTTTCCCAGAATCCTGAATGTGTCTCTTATAGGGTAATACCCAATACAGCTACAATTATACACCTCACACATATCACTCAGCTTTCCCAGACTCCTGAATGTGCCTATTATAGAGTAACATCCAATATAGCTGTCATTATACACCTCAAAGATATCATCACTCAGCTTTCCCAGACTCCTGAATGTGCCTCTTATAGGGTAACGCCCAATATAGCAGTCATTATACACCCCAAAGAGATCACTCAGCTTTCCCAGACTCCTGAATGTGTCTCTTATAGGGTAATACCCAATACAGCTACAATTATACACCTCACACATATCACTCAGCTTTCCCAGACTCCTGAATGTGTCTCTTATAGAGTAACATCCAATATAGCTGTCATTATCACCTCAAAGATATCATCACTCAGCTTTCCCAGACTCCTGAACGTGTCTTTTGTAGGGTGACACCCAATATAGCTGCCATTAAATAACCCAAAGAGATCATTCAGCTTTCCCAGACTCCTGAATGTGCCACTTATAGGGTAACATCCAATAGAGCTGCCATTATACACCTCAAATATATCATCACTCAGCTTTCCCAGACTCCTGAATGTGCCACTTCTAGGGTAACATCCAATAGAGCCGCCATTATACACCTCAACGATATCACTCAGCTTTCCCAGACTCCTGAATGTGCCTCTTGTAGGTTGACAACCAATATAGCTGCCATTATACACACCACACATATTATCACTCAGCTTTCCCAGACTCCTGAATGGCAGATAAGCCTAATACAACAGAGAAGAGGATACAGAAGTCTAGGATAGCTGGGTGACAACCAGAATAGCTGTCCATGGAGTCATTACTCAGCTTTCCCAGACCCCAGACTCTATTATGGGTGTATCAGGGCATACATTAACAGACTTGGTGGCCAGATGGCATAGCACCCAGCTTTCCCTGGAACAGATAAAAGTGAGGCTATGAATCATTTTATTTTGAGCAGGGTGACATGTTGGGGCTGTACCATCCTGTCAGCGGCCAGAGAAGCGCTGTTGGCGCGGCTGCAGATCATGACTTTATCAGCGAAATCAAACAGGATTTTGTGAGCTTTTGTTCTTTGGTTTCTGTGATACTCCGGTGAGCTTCCCTGCGCAGGTTCCCACGGAGGAGCAGCCTCTTTTGGGAGACTTGGACGGCAAGTCGCGGCTTGTCCGCAGTCACCACGCCTGCCGAGAACAGCAAACACGTCCTGTGCCGAGTGCGAGGAGGAGAGTTTGCACTTTCACTGTCTTTGCACAAACTCGCCAACAACTCCCCCTAGTATCCCCCCTTCCCCAAAACACACAAACTGTGCCTGGGAAAGACTCGTGTGCATTCCTTCACAGGCACCTGCGGAGGCGGCCTAGGCACCTGCCGGTGTCCAAAACCTACCAAGTGGTACAGTTACCTCTTAAAGGGCCGGTGACCCCAAATCTAATACCCTGTTTCCCCGAAAATAAGACAGCATCTTATATTAATTTTAGCTCCTAAAGATGCACTGTGTCTTATTTTGAGGAGATGTCTTATTTTTCCACAAATAAATTATAGCGTGCTATACTAGTGTGTGTGCATATATATATATATATATATATACATAATATAAATATACATATTTATATATAAATATATATATATATAGATATATAATATATAATTATATTATAGTATATAAGTATATATATATATAAAGATTATATCAAAGTTAGAGTCACAAACATGATATGTATTAAAGGAATTTATGGCAGCTGCAGTGACTTATCTCAAAGGATGGCAAATGTGACATGCTGGGACCTGTGGAACTAGAAGTCCCAGCATGCCCCATAAGCCATCCTGTGAGGTGTGTGTAAGTATCATTGCTCTGTTCTCTCTCTCCCCCCCCCGCCATCCCTCACTTACTTGTACACTTTCTGTCTCCTGTCCTGGGATGTTCGGGACCTGTGGTGATATCACAGTCACATGACCTCCCTGCACAGGTCCTTCAACACTCTGCTACAACAATATGTCCCAGGGCCGTTTCTCGGGGTGAGCGGGACTTGGGAACACCCGTCCCTCCTCTCCACCACCTTCTCTCTGCCCACCCTTAGGGACAGCCCTGTGTATGGGGAGCTGCAGCAATGATTTCCGCTATGTCTTATTTTCGGGGGGTGCCTTATATTAGGGAATTCAACAAAATCTCTGCTATGTCTTACTTTCGGGGGTGTCTTATTTTCGGGGAAACATGGTAATAGTAATGGCTATGGGCACCCAAATCAAGGACATAGAAAGATCTCATCCCTGCAACAGTAGTGATCACACCGGGAGGAGTCACTGAACAGGCTGATAACAGAGAGCAATACATTATACCCCCTTTCTTACAGTCAGCCTGGCCGATAGATTAACTCCAGTCTCTTCCCAGCACTACATGGCTGACAACAGGGAGCAATGTTTCCATGTAGTCACCGTTTTTTGTCCACTTTGGGCAATCTCCATTCGTTTAAAGGGCCCCTTGAAAATAAGTTCACAAAGTGACCACTTGCTTGGACCCCCGGCAGAAAGCTGTACTTGATTGGAGAGTCAACCATAAGGTTTACAATTTCCCTACAGCGCCACCACAGGGGAAATGAGGCATTACACATTGTCCATTCATATCAATGGGCTGTCTTCTGTGATGAAAGGAAAGAATGGGTCCTCCAGAGCGAGGGACACTCTTTGTAACCGCTCTCCATTGGGTGAGGACCGTGAACAGGTGACCCCTCTCTTTGAATTTTATTACAGGATGTATAAAAATGGGTCTAAACTGGAGAAGCTCTTTAAGATAACCCATTTTCATGCACCCGATTAGTGGAGGTCCTCTGTTCAGGTGTCTCTGGAGGGCCAGGCCTGTCCTGCATTGATGTTAATGGACACTGTGTAATACCTAGTTTACCCTCTGGAGGTGCTGCAGGGAAACTGAACACTTACAACCAGGTTTTCCCAAAGATTACTGCTGATTGGTGGTCCCTGCGTGGATGACCAGTTTTATTCCAAGGGATCCTTCTAATAAGTCAGTCTAAGGTCCAGTTCACATCAATCAAAAAGCACTGCATGCAAGGCTATTTTGTCCGTTCAGATGACAGACATTATGGTGGAAACCCGCTGGACCCTATTATATTTAATGAGGACCATCAGGCGCCAATGGTGTCTATCATGGTGTCCGGCGCCGCCATTATTTCCCTCTTTCGGAAAAGGAAATCATTATGAAGTCTCGGTGGATCTCTGCTTGCTGTCAATGAACAGGAATATTCTACATCCAGCTTAGAACAGTGCTTAAAGGGGTTGTCTCAATACACTGATTCATCTGACCTCCGTCCTGTTTTCTTAGTTTCACTTTGAATTTAGGGGCGTGTTTACTGGCTTCCACTAGGCTGCAGTAGAAGCCAGGTCTGTAGCTATAGCAACCAGTGCTGACAGCCTATCAGGAGAGATCAAACAGGTCTGTAGCTACAGTGACCAGAGGAGCTGATGCAGCCCATACAAGAGGGGATATCTAGGAATAGGTAGGACACTGTTAATGGACACATATTGCAAAGTGACTTGTTTTTGCAAGATATTTAACATAAAAAGCAATCCTTGTAGTGAGACAACACCTTCAAAGGGGTTTTGCCACAATCTCATTTCATACCTCCTACATCCACTCTTCAGCTCTGTGTGCTCAGAAGGGGGCGTGTGTGATTTGTTTGAATTGCACATCATGTGACCCAGCAGGATACATCACAGGCCTTTTCCCCTCTTTAGTCAAAGAAAGGTCTGTTTATGTAAAGAGCTGTTGAGTAGTTACAATGTAGCTCAGAGGTAAAACTTTTGCCTCCAGGCACAAAGGTCCTCGGTTCAAATCCTGCAAGGGAAACCAAACCTGTGGATTTTATTTCTCTTTATCAATGCACAGACCTCATTGAGGATTCTTTTTTTAATTTATTTTGCACTGTTTTACTAATACTAAGGACTACAGAGGACGGGAGTAGAATGACAGCACCTGGGGTTTGAACACTCAGTAGCTGCCTGAGAGGAGAGGTGATGTCTAAGCATGTGCGACCAGGACTGAGAAGCTCTCAGCCATGGTCGTATCCCCTGGAGACGAGCTGTAAACAATGGATCACTAAAGGAGCAGCTAAGACAAAAACGGTGCAGAATTTTTAATAATGATGAATGGTGAAAATGTTTATTATTTCATTTACAAACGTCCCACATCAATTTTACTTTGTGGCAAAACCCCTTTAATCCATCTGATGATCCAGAACAACTAATAATCTGGCAGTCCTAGGGATGGCAGATTACTGTGGCACAGCAATGTGGTAATTCTGCACCACAGACCTCCACGGCTTTATCCTTCCTGTAATCTCAGTGGATGAGAATTACATGATTTCCTCTAATTACAGCAGAGAAGGAGCAGCCATTACACCCAGGTACACGGATAGAGGCGGTTAAAGGATTATCTGAGCAGTCAGCTACAAGGCCGCAGAGGGTTGAGGAGGTAAGGATAGCGGCAGGAGGACTGTGTGGGTGACTGTAGCTCCATACAATGCAAGTACACAAGAGGGTCCTATACTTCCCATCACCCGGATACTGAGGGTGGTTCCTAAACTACTCACCCCCAACCATGTTATCTTTTGATACCGTTCTACTGGCTGATCCAGCCCTACATACATAAAGCTGAAAAGTTCTGAAACTTTCTAACACGCTTTATGTTTCAATTCTATACAATTTTCAAGATCTCTGCTTGCTGTCAGTGAATAGAAGAAAATTGAAATTTATTACATTTAGTAAAGCTAGTCATGGCCTCACAGATGCAATCTTCCACAACTGTAAGCACTCTAGGCAATGCTCTGTGTGTGGTCCTGAAAGTTTGTTACAATGTACTAACAGTGTACAGTGCAGGTAAGGCTCTGTCTACACTGCACAGAAAAACGTCTGTTTTTTCAGCCTTTTTTGTTTTCTAAAAACGCTGGGAAAAACGATTGTAATCATCTCCCATAGACTCTAATGTAAAACCCTCCTGCTGTCTACACTGAGCTTCTATTTTCTGCTCGTTTTTTTACTGCTCGTCTTTTGTAACATGTTCTAAAAAAACGGTAGAGCCAGGCAGAAAATTTACTACAGGAGTCTATGGAAAGCGCCGGACGTCTTTTGGCGCGTTTTTTCAATGAAAACCCTCCCAGGAGACCCAAGTCCCACCTGTAGTGGGTGTTAATAAAGGTTATACCTGATCAAATTTGCATACAACTGTCCGATTTTTCCTTGTTTGTACCGTTCCTAATAAAATGATCACGCTTTGGTCGCTAACGATTTTTGTACAATTCATATTTTTTTTTCGCTAAAAATACGTTTTCTACGGATATTGCCGCAAGAATCCTTTTTTTAACATATTTTGGCGCTAATAAAGTTCTCTCGCTTCTGATGGCAAAAATACGTTTTTTTAACGGATTTTGGCACTAAAATACTTTTCTTTACAGATTTTGGCGCTAATAAAGTTCTCTCGCTTCTGACGCCAAAAATACGTTTTTTTACGGATTTTGGTGCCAGAATCCGTTTATTTACGGATTTTGGCGCAAAAACCTTTTTAATTTTTGCTGCGCCAAAATATTTAATTTTTAGTGCCAAAACCCTTTAAAAAAAAAAAAAAAAAAAAGTTTCTGCCCAACATCCTAAAAAAAGTATTTTCGGCGTCAAAGAAGTGAGATAACTTTTTTAGCCCAAAACCCCGTAAAAAGGCTTTGTCCCCAAAAAATTTAATTTTTTTTTTACGGATTTTGCTCTAAAACGCAAAAAAAACTTTATTAGCGCCAAAACCGAAAACGACTTAAAAAGTTTAAATTTAAAATGCAATGAGTGTTTTATACCCCCTTATGGGGCAGATTTACATCCAATGACTTAAAGGGGGTTTTGGTCACTACATTGATTCATTTTACCTCAGCCCGTTTTTTTGGGTTTCATTTTGAATTCGGGGCGTTTTTTACGGGCCTCTACTGGGCTGCTTTTAAACCAGGTCGTAGCTAAAAGCAACCAGGCTGGCAGCCTATCAGGAGGATTGGCAGGTCTTAGCTTAGCGACCTGAAGTGATGCACCCCATACAAGAGGGGATATCTCAGAATGGGTGGGACACGTAATGGACACATATTGCAAAGTGACTTGTTTTTGCACGATCTTTAACATAAAAACGCCCTCCTTTGTATGAACAACCTCTTTAATTTATGCATACATTAAAAAACAGGCTTGAAGACAAGCAAAAAACGTGCCAAAAAACGAAAATCGCGGCAAAAAAAAAGGCCGTTTTTTTTAGCTGCTTTCGACACGGGGGGAAAAAACTGTTTCCCTGACATTTTTTGTAATTCGTTTTTAGGGCGTTTTTTTTCCCCCTACAGGGGGGAAAAGCTAATTAAAATGTTCTCCCTGGACGGTCTGGATTTTTTACAAATTTTCTTGGGGGAGAATATTTTCACTCTGAATCCCGTTCACTGAAAGGAAGCAGAAGTCTTGTGAATGATGGCAAATTGTGAAAGACTCCAAAACTCTGGACACTTGGTAACCAGCATATCCCCCAATGTCATAGGTAGCACAGGGGCAGCTAGAGCGGCCTCAGTTCCCCGCCCCTCACACACTGTATACAGCTGATTCGGTCAGGGGGCATGGCTCCCCGTGCCGCACACTAGAAAAAATAGCCTGACCACGAGCCCCCCGCATCTAATCTTTAATGGAGAAAGCCGCCACACCCCCTCTCTCCTCCCCCAAAAAAGCGCCCCCGGGGAGGAAACGACCCTCTTCCCGGCACACGCAGGCCGGTCACACGCCAGTCAAAAGATACCCCACTACACTACAGGGCAATGCAACCCCACGAAAAAAGTGTATCTAAGCCTATTTGTGGATACGGTCTACTGAGCTGATACACATAAGCCTATGGTACATGATCCTGTCTGCCAAACTGCTGTATCTAAGCCCATCACACATGATACTGTCTACTGAACTAGTGTATCTAAGCCTATTCTATATGATAGTGTCTGCTCAGCTGCTGTATCTAAGCCTAATGTGTGGGATACGGTCTACTGAGCTGATACACATAAGCCTATGGTACATGATCCTGTCTGTCAAACTGCTGTATTTTTCCCATAACACATGATAAGTCAAAGAAAAATTATCTAACCTATTTTATATAGGGCCCTCCGGGGCGTGTATCTAACCCTGTTTGGGGGTTTATGGCTGGAAATCGAAGCCTTTGATACTGATCCTTTGCCGTGCTGTACTAACCCCTAATTTTGGGGTACAGTTACGAGCTGTCACATAAGCCTATGTTACATGATTCTGTCTGTCAAACTGCTGTATCTAAGCCCATCACACATGATACTGTCTACGATAGTGTATTAACCTATTCAAATTGATATGTTGCTCGTGCGTTCTAGGCCTATAATGCTGTTTCTGGCTGGAAAATCTAAGCCTTTATCAGATCCGTCCCCAAGCTGCTGTATCTAAGCCTAATGTGTGGGATGCGGTCTTCTGAGCTGATACACATAAGCCTATGGTACATGATTCTGTCTGTCAAACTGCTGTATCTAAGCCCATCACACATGATACTGTTACTAAACTGTGATCAAAGCCTTTCTATATGAATGTCTGTCAGCTGTGTATCAAACCTATCATGCTGTTTTCCTGAGTGGAAAAAATTAAGCCTATGATACATGATCCTGTCTGCAGAGCTGCTGTATCTAAGCCTGTCCCACATGCTGCTGTCAATGGGATGTATGGAGTTTTCCATCATCCTCCTGGCACTGGGGCAGTGAGGCAGCAGTAGCTATGAATCAGTGGGATGTATGGTGTTTGCCGTGGTCTCCCTGCCACTGGGGCAATAAGGCAGCAGTAGATAGGAATCGGGGGATGTACCCTTTTTCCCCCAAAAAATAAGACGTGCTTATTTTAAATTTTTTTTGCTCCAAAAGAGAGCAAAGACTTTTTTTTAGGGGGGGTCTTTTTCCCCCGGGGGAACAAAAAATTAATTTTTTGTGAACAAAAAACCCAAATGTTTTAAATATACTGTATTGAAAATCATCACAAGTAAAAAGCATAATCACCCGGGCCCTCTAAATTGCTTAAAAAAAATGCACTAGTTCTTATTTCGTCAGGAGGGGTGAACGCGTGTCGGTGTCCTGTCATTGCCTCACTTTTTGGTCTGTATTCCCTTTCATGTTTTTAAAAATTTATGTATTTACCTGGAAAGAAATTATCTTTGATGTTATGGTAGTTTTTCTCTTGTTTTTACAAAAAATTATTTGCGAATATATTTTCACCCTTTTCCCCTAGGTATCCATAAGCTGTTATTTATTCTTGTTTTACTGTAAATTTACATACTTTTTCAACGGGGGTATTCTCCACATTCTGCTGTTGTTTGTCCCTTTTTTTTTGTTTGTGTTGTATATTTTATTTTTTACTATATTAATTGGAAAAAAAAAAGTTTTTGTGTTTTTTTTTTAGGTTTTTTGGGGGTTTATAGTTTTAGTTTTTCAAAAACCTTATATTTATGGTGGTTGTTTTTTGGCGTTGTCAAATTTACTATGTGTTTTAGACAGTTTCAGACACTTTTGATCCTCGTTCGACAAAGGGGGTGTGGCCTCTGCAAAAGGGGCATGGTTTCGCAGGAAAGGAGGCATGGCTTAAAATGCAACAAAAAATGCGCCCGAATTTTGTCGCCATTTTTTGATAAAAGAACCCAACCCAAAAGAGGTAAAAAACTTAGATTTGACAGTTCTCCCCTGCCCCCAGATTTATAAAACCTTTTGAAAAATGTGGCGCATTGTAAAAAATGTCGGGTTTAAAAACTTTACACTGTCTTACATTTTAGCACTATTGCCCCAGTATGTCCCCGGGAATACCTCAGAAATTCTTCCGGCTGCTTCTGCCCCGGGTGTCACATCATCAATTTCACCCCTAGGGGACCCCCGTGCCCCCTGGCAACCAGCATGCCCCCAACCATCACAAAAAGGGCCCCCCGGGGTTTTACAGATGATGTGGTTGCTTTGGGCCCTGGGGGGGTGTCTCCCCGCCTTACTTTTTTTTTTTTCCCTCATCTGGTAGAGGTTGATCTTTGGGGGGCAAACTGTCCAAAGAATGTTCTTCCGAATTGTGCTGGCTTTTTTTTTTGATTTTTTTTTTTTTTTTTTAAACAAAGTCCCAAACGAGCATTTTTATTCTTGAGGCTTAGGAGGGGGGCTTTTCAAACCCTGCGTGAACCCTCTGGATTTACTTTCATGCAGTCCCTTTTTTTTATTTGGAGATTGGGATATTTTCAAAAACCCAACTGGGGAGTATTTAAAAGAAAAATACGTTGCTCAAACCAGCCCCAAAAGCAGCCAAACTTAAAATTTGGGCGGCATTTCCTAATTTCAGATGGACAATGCCCAAAAATAAAGGGCCCAAAACAACCCAGGGGTTTTTTAAAGCAAAGTAGTGAAAAAATTCCCTTTAATGGCCAAGTCAGTCCCCTGATTTTCAACCCCAAAAGAGCACATTTCACTAAACTTTGACAGAAAGGCCACAAACAGGGAAATGAAAACCCCTGGGAGTAAAGGCCGGCAGAACATTACAAGGAGGAAACACAGCATCGGTGGGTGGCCATGAGGGGCAAGACTTCAGGGAATTTATTGCTAAAAAGGGTTTTCAAAACCCAAAATTTAAAAAATTAAAATTTTATTAACAATGATTTAAAATTTTTCCATTTACCTTTGGTCTCTTAAAAAAAAATGTTTTTTGGGGCTGAAAATCCTAACCCCTTGGGTCCCTTTTAATGGGATTTCCCCCCCCAAAAGAAAGCTGAAAGTTTTGGACCCTTTTGTCCCATTTTATAACTAGAACCTTTTAATATGTTTCAGTAAACCCGGGACCCAAAAAAAAAAAAATTGTGTCAGTGCCCAAATATAAAGGGACCTACCTGTATGTAGTTTGCCATGGTCTCTCTTGGCACTCGGACAGTGAGGCAGCAACAGCTATGAATCAGTGGGATGTATGGAGTTTGCCATTGTTTCTCTGGCACTGGGGCAATAAGGCAGCAGTAGCTCTGAATCAGTGGGATGTATGGGGTTTTTCCATTGGGTTTCCCTGGCACTGGGGCAATAAGGCAGCAGTAAACTAGGAATCGTGGGGTTTTGGGTTTTTTCGTGGGGGCTCCCGGCACTGGGGCAAAAAAGGCAGCAGTAAAATAGGGAAACAGTGGATGTAAAGGGGCTTTAAAATTGGGCTCTCTGGAAATGGGGGAATAAAAGGGGCAGTAATTTGGAAAACAGTGGATGTATGGAGTTTTCCATCGTCTCCCGGCCCCTGGGGGAATAAAGCGCAGGGAGATTGGGAAACAGTGGATGGGTTTTGGGGTTGTCGTGTTCCCCCCCCCGGGGACTGGGGGAATAAGGGAGCAGTAGAATGGAATCAGTGGGATTTATGGAGCTTTACATTTCCCCCTTGGGACTGGGGGAATAAGGCAGCAATTTTTTTTTTTTTCCCCATGAATCCGTGGGATGTATGGAGCTTTACATTGTCTCCCCTGGAAATGGGGCAATAAGGGGGCAGTAATGGAATTTAGTTGGGGTGTATGGGGGTTTTCCATCGTCTCTCCCGGGGACTGGGGCAAAAAAGGCCCGCAGTAGATAGGAATCAGTGGGATGTATGGAGTTTGTTGTTCCCTCTCCCTGGCACTGGGGCAATAAGGCAGCAGTAGATAGGAATAATAGAGATCTATGGAGTTTTGCATTGTCTCTCTGGCACTGGGGCAATAAGGCAGCAGTAGCTATGAATCAGTGGGATGTATGGAGTTTGCCATTGTCTCCCTGGCACTGGGGCAATAAGGCAGCAGTAGATAGGAATCAGTGGGATGTATGGAGCTTTACATTGTTTCTCTGGCACTGGGGCAATAAGGCAGCAGTAGATAGGAATCAGTGGGATGCATAGAGTATGCCATCGTCTCCCTGCACTGTGGCAGTGATGCGCTCTACCCAGGAGGCATCAATTTCCTAGTGTTTGTATACAGATAGCCACCACAGGCACAGGGAAGGACACCGGTCTATCCTGCATCTCGCCCAATTATTTTGTCAATATGTTATTTTCCTCTCCTCCTACGTGTTGGGGTTTGGAAGCTGAAAAACACTCGGGAGGGGCAGAGCCGCCTCCAGAACTGGTTGTACCGGGCCCGAGGAGTTCCGGTCCTGGCTGCACTACATGACACCCTGCCTGTCAGCAGTTTAAACATGGTGACGGCGAGGAGGAGTCGGGATTAACAGGCCCATTACAGGGAAATCTGGAAAAATGTGACTCTTCAAGCAGAGGACCATCCCAGCAGGGCTGTGGGTCCAAGCCAACCCCCACTCCTAAATTTTCCCCCAAACCCCTCCGACTCCCTCATAAAGGCCTGTTAAGTGATAACTTTATGAGTAAAATGGTAACATCAGGCGTTTTTCACCTTATGAACAATAATCAACATTTAGGTAAAACAGAACTGACAAGCAAAAAGGGTAAAAAGTTTTGACTTTTGAACATTGTGGGGTAGATTTGATTCAAAACCCCCGAAGGATTCAGGCAGTTTTGAAAAACCAAAAGGTGGTTTTCCCCAAATACAAAACAAAATAATAAAATTAACATTTGATTTTTAGGAGCAAAGGTAAAAATGCTACAGGAAAAAATCTGCAGAATAAAAAAAAGCAAAATTGCAAGTCAAATTTATGTATAAGATGGGTAAGATGACGTAAAAAATTACAACCTCATTCAAAGCGTATGGATGGGGATTTGGCTGAAAATCCAATTAAAACAAAACAGACCTTTTTTTGTTGTCAGGTAAAATATTTTTATTGGATAGTTTTAAAGGAACACAAAAAAACTGAAAAATATCAAAAACTGCAGGAACTTTTGGGGAGTCTCGAATTTTTTCTGAAAATAGTTTTGCCTCTCAAACCCTGCAACATGCCCCTCACATCTGATCTCATTTTTTCCCAGTTTAGAGAACGGCCTCTCACACTAACTTGGTTGGGGCAAAGGGTGAACAGGGGCAACATCTTAAAATGTCGGGTAAAGGAATTGAGACAAAAAATTTTAGAAGTTTAATTTTAAATTTTGAAAGCGTGAAAATTTTTTAACTTTCCCTAGCAGCCCCCCCGGGGACGCCCTTTTCCCCCTCCCATTTACAAAACCCGTGAAGCAAGTTTGGGGCCCCAAACACTGGCCGGGCCCCAATTCCTCTTCCCCCTTTGCACTATAGAACTAAGGACCAACTTTATATATTTTGGGGTGGCCCTTTTTGACGACTCCGATCCTGCAAAAAGGGACCGACTTCCCACCCACACCCCCGATCACCAGGGGTGTTAACAACTTGACCCCGGGGGCCCCCCAGTTAAACCACTGACACCATGGAGAATACAAGCAGCAGCAGTGGCCTAAAGGGTTAACGCTGGCTCTCTCCGGCATGTAAAGGGTGTGACTGTGATAATTACTAGTAATACAATCACTAAACACCACATATTTACTAAACTCCACAGTATAAATCCAGAACTTTATTCTTCTTACACTGATTCTGAGCTACGCATCATTTCCTTCTCCATTCACACCCGAAGTGAAAGGGGCGTTCAGAGGACGGTTGCACACATATGGCTGAACAGTGGGGGGCAGATACACTGCACATGTATCATGGCAGTACTTTTACTTTGGCTGTAAATGGAGAAGAACATTACCCCCCACTGCTTGGAAGCGATTTCTGCTGGAGACCAGACTTGGTCGGTGTGGTCAGAAGACCCTTTTTCTGGTTAACCCCATAGGGAGGGGGTAAGTTTATGAGCGGTGCTCACTTATCCCCAAAATGTAATACCTGTGTAATACAGTAAAGCCAGGGTGCGGGGAGTAGCGGCACACCCCAGGAAGGCTTGTGCTGCAATAAAGTGCACCCACTAAGCATCTGCGATGATTCACGGACTATAAGGGCCTTTACATTTGCAGGAAATCTCAACAATAAATTGGACCATATTTGAGATGTAAGAAGTCACAATGGTTGGGTATGTCATCTTGGACCCCCATGTATCCTCAGTCCCCAATCACATACGTTTCTGATACAGGATATTTTGAGGGTCGCACTATGACAGGTTGGGGTCCTGCATACATCTTCTGTCATCATGACAACACTTCACCATCTCCACACACACACACATATATATATATATATATATATATATATATATATATATATATAGATATAGATATAGATATATATATATACTTGTATATATATATATTATAATAAAAAAGCGAGAACTACAATGTTTGTCATGGGGACACAGGAGTCAAAACGTTGAGGTACATCATCTAGGACCCCCATGTATCCTCAGTCACAGATGTGTCTGTCATAGGATATTCTGGGGGTCCTGCACACATCTTCTGTCCTCATGACAAGCCTACCTGCTCTGCTGGTTCATCTGTTATCACAAGGACACTTGCAGATCCAAATTATCATCTCCATCAATGTATATATAATTCTAGGGCTGCTGAAGCTAGGAAGGGTGTAGATGCTAAAGAAGATGGTGATTTGAGCCCAAACAAACAACAAAAAAGGGGGCCCAAAAGAAGGGTTTCTATGGAACGGGAAATCACAAGGTTGGGTTGCCCGGGACCCCCATGTATCCTCAGTCCCCAATTCACGACGTTTCCTACAGGTTTATGAGGGTACCAAAAGGGTTTGGGGTCCTGCATACATCTTCTGTGATCATGACAACACTCCCTGCTCTGCTTATTCACCCTCCAAAAACTTTTTCACATAAACCCCCCTTATCCTTTCCCCAATCAATATTTCCCAACAATATTTTATCCCCCCTATACATTTCCTATACATTTTCCTACAACACCACTTCTTTTTTCACCTAATTTATATAAAAATTAATAAATGATTTAAAAATTTAGTTAAAAAGAAGGAACAACAATGGTTGTCATAGGGACGCAGGAGTCACAACGTTGGGTAAATCTAGGACCCCCTGTATCCTCTCACAATGTTTTTCTGTCAAGGGAAATTCTGGGGGTCCTCAAAATCTTTTGTCCCGTGGGGAAAAATCTCCATGCCGCTGGTTACCTATCTCACAGAAAAACCCCTTTTTAAATCCAAATCAACATCTGCAGCAATGTATATAGAAATCGAGGGCTGCTGAAGCTAGGAGTGGTGTGAAAGCTGAAGAAGAAGCTGATTTGAGCCCCAAACAACAACACAAATCAAGGAACAAGAAGGGTTGTCATAGGGACACTTGAGCAGGACAAGGGCCTTTCATGGGGCACATCTTATAGCTCTCCTTTTTCATGCAGAATAGAAACGGTTCATAAAACTTACCTTGCAATAAGATTTACAAACGGATTCATTTCCAGGGGGTCGTAGGCGCGGGCGAAGGCCCAGCACACGTAGCAGGCCGCGTCTCGGACGTTGGAGCCCACACTGCACGCACCCCGCTTCTCATCGTACACTAGAGCCTTCAAGATGACCGGGACGACTGAGAGACAGAGGAAGAGGAGGAGGTCAATAGGAAAAACATCACAGAAACTTACATTACGAGAAACACACGTTTACGTTTTATGTACCCAAACCCCTTTGAGACTGATGTGCCCTCTGTCCCTTACTGTAGCCGCCTACACTTGTGTGTTATGGCTTGTTTATACTCTACTCATGGTGAGCCGCAGGTCTGCATAGGATCTGTGTACACAAAACAGTGGACACTTTGAACAGACTATTTCCGTGACATTATAGGTGCATTAAAGCAATAAAAATCTGGTTGCAAAAGTATACACACACTAAGCTAGTGCTCATAACAATCTACAAACTGAGGGGTATCCCCACCTCAATGATTAGTGTTAAACATGTAGATAAAGATAAATCAATAATTGTGCCAAATACATTTCTGTTCTGACTTTACATCATTTCGAAGATACAGCAGGTTATCTATCCTGCATATTTACAGATGTTTTCTGAAGTCACGATACCTCTATGCTTAAGGGCTATGCTATCATGAAGGAGGAGTGGCTGAAAACAGAGGGGTAATAACCTAGAAACCACCCTTTAAAAAGCAGGAATAACCCGCTGTATCCTGTAAAAAAAAAAAAAATCCTGCAAAAAATTGTTTATTAGCTTTAAATTTGGCAATGTAAAACCACCCTTTCCAAAAATTTTGTTCTATTTCTAATTTAAAAGAGCAGGTTACTATCCTGCTTTTTAAATGGGGTTTCCTGGGCCCAGCCCCCCTAAGAACTGATAAGACAAAGCTATTAAAGCACAAAAGTGGGAGAACCTATTAGAAACAAATTGTTTCAAAGCCCCCCCGAGAGATAATTTGTGTATCCTTTTTGAATAAAACAATGTCAGAAACAAAAGTATCTGGCAAAAACGTCAATTACTTTTTAAACATGTAGGGGCCAATGTTTTTCACCATTTTTCCCAAAACCTTCTTTTTTGTTTGGCTTCCAAATATGGCAGAAAAATCGGGGAATTTGCGGGGAAAATCGCGGTAATTACCGATTTTTGCAGCAATGTACAGCATTAATTGCTGTGCCTTCCTGCACAAAAAACGCATTGAAAAAACGCAAAAAAAAAAAAAAAAAAAGCACCAAAAACGCACCGTGTGAAAGCACCCTTGGGGCCCCAATGCTGCATAGACGAGCAACAGCTGTGGCCCATGTAAAGTTACCATGACTTATATTTACATTACATTTGCACTAACAAGGCCAATTAAAGGATACATCTTTATCTAGGAAAGCTGGGTGGCACCCATTGTAGGAGGCGGCCATATTGGCTGCCATTGAGATTTCCTTGAAGATAATAGTCTCCTTACTGGGATACTATGACCCCTGCTCTGTGCTTCTCTGCATTGTAGAAAGCTGGGTGACACTCCATATAAGTATATATGAGTAGCGGCCATATTGAACGTTCCCCATCAGAAGCCAGGGAAAGCTGGGTGTCGTACTTTTAGCTTTCTTTATACGCACAGCAGCAGGAATGCGTCATGTGAACAGGGCTGTAACCACGGGTCTTAGTAGGCGGCATGGATCCCTCGGTTGCGTGTATACAGCACATTGTGCCGAACAATGCAGCGGTGTGATTTTTTTTTTTGTCTCCCCTGCCTATTCAGCCCTAACTTCTGGATTAACTTCTAAATTCCAGCACGATCGTCCGAAGTGGCTGTGAACAATAGGCACGCTTGTCGGCTCTATAGGCTGCGCCTCGGGGCTTCCTCTTGGCAGATCTGCACGCTGAATGGAGGAAAATACCCAGAAAGCTCTGGGAGCAGCGCGCCACTCATGGCCTGCAGTAATGTATAGCCCGTGGGCACAACTGAAGCCTCCTAACTGAAACACCCGTTCCCAGGCATGGACTCCTGGCTGCAGAACAATGACCCCATACACACGGCAGGTGGAAAGACTGGTTCCTGGTGTCACACTGCCAGCAATGGCGCAACCGGGAGGGGGCAAGGCTGAGGACAGGACGGGGTTACCGCAGGAACACGATTCTCATACATATGAGGTCTACGCTTCAGAAATTCCGCATCTTTGGAGTTTACGGTGCATTTTAATACCCCTGCTCGCTGTCACTGAATGGATCCATTCAAATGGCCCTATCCAAACATTTGTTACGATTTATTTAGGACGCCAAACAAATTTGTAGGATGCAAGAGAGATGGTTAGCTCCCAGACCTAGAAACCACTATGTAACAACCCCTCATCTCTCATAGGTCTGTACTGATTTTTAACATGTAAACAGCAATATTCCCCATTCACTGACAACAAGCAGTGATCTTAAAAATAGAAAGGAACGGAAACACAAATGCTAAGAAGTTACAGAACTTTCATTCTTCAATAATGTAGTTTTATTCACGAAAAAAATCCAAGGTTTCTCAACGTGAATAGTTCTTAAAGGGGTTCTGATGTCCTCCAATATCTGTGATGGCCTATACAAGGCTGTCAACATCAGATCAGCTGGGGGTCCGGATGTCAGCTTAGGGCATGATAGGGTTAACACAAAAAAAAAAATTTTCCCTACACATGAATCCCAAAGGAGAAATTCGGCATCTTTTGGTTTTTTGCGCAGTTTTAATCCCTTTTCCCTTTCTAAGACCCCCTTGTTGCCCACTGAATGGATACATTCTTGAAATGAGATATCTGTCCTGTTAAAAATATATATATATATATATAATATATAATAATTAATAATATATAATATATTATATATTATATTATATGTGTTGTGTGTGTGTGTGTATATATATAAATATATAATTATGTTATATATAAAATATATAGTGTGTTTTTATATAAATTTGTGTGTTATAATATAAAAATTGTGTGGTGTATATAATGGTTTTTGGTGATATATATTGTGTGGGGTGTGTATTATTATATATGGTGTGTATAATATGTTGTGTGTATATATATATATTTATTAAATATATATATTATATATGTGTGTGTGTTATATGTGTGTGTTTATATATATAATTTTGTTTATATATATATATATATATATTATAAAATTGGTGTGTGTGTATATATATTAACATAATACATACCACACAAAAATATTACACACACACACACACAATTAATACATACACACAAATATATATGTGTGTGTGTAGTATTATATATATTTGTGGGTGTTTTATTAATGTGTGAATATATATATTGTGTGTGTATATAATGTGTGATATATATGATGTGGTTTTTAAATATATATATATATTGTGTGGTATAATATATTATTGTGTGGTATATATATATATATGTGTGTAAATATATATGTGTGTGTATATATATGTGTGTGGTGTTATATATATATGTGTGTGTGTATATATAAATATAAATGGGGTGTGTTATATATGTTATTTTTAATAATATATGTGTGTGTTATATATATGTATATATGTGTTAATATGTATATATTATTTGTGTGTGTGTAATATATTAATATATATATATATGTGTGTGTATAAAATTTATATGTGTTGTAAAAATTTATATATTTGCGTGGGTGTATATATATATTTTATAGGGTGTGTTGTATATATTTATATATAGTGTGTTATATATATTGTATATATATTATATAATTGTGTGTGGTATTTTATAATATATTTGGTTTTATTATATATATATATTGGTGTTGGTAATATATATAATATATGGTGTGTTTTTAAATTGTGGTGTTGTGTGTGTGTTATATATATATTTATATATATATAATAATAATATATGTTGTGTGGTTTGTATAAAATTTTAACCTGTGGGGGTTTTATACGTCATATGAAAAAGTTTGGGCATCCCTATTAATCTTAATCTTTTTTTATTCTAATATTTTGGGATTTTGCAACAGCCATTTCAATTTGATATTTTAAATAACTGATGGCACAGTAATTTTTCCCGGATTGAAATATTTTTATTGTACTAACAAAAAATGTGCAATATGCATTAAACCAAAATTTGACCCAGTGCAAAAGATGGGCACCCAACAGAAAAAATGACATTAATATTTAGTAGATCCTCCTTTTGCAAAATAACACCTTGTCGCTTCCCCGTAGCTTTTAAACAGTTCCTGGTCCTGGGGGTGAAGGTATTTTTGACCCTTCCTCTTTTCAAAACAATTCAAGTTTTATTTTAAATTTGATGTCGCCGAGCATGGGCAGCCCCTTCAAAATATCCCACAGATGTTCAATGATATTCAGGTTGGGGGCGGGATGGCCTTCCAGAACATTGTTCCTCTGCATGAATCCTGAGTAGATTTGGAGCTGTGTTTGGATCATTGTCTTGCTGAAATACCATCCCCGGTGTAACTTCAAATTCATCATGATTTTGTACATTATTTGAAGAATCTGCTATACTGAGTTGAATCCATGCGCCCTCATCTTTAACAAGATTCCCCGGGGGGCATTGCCACACAGCCCCAAAGCATGAGGGAAACCCCCACCAAATTTTTAAACGGGGAGCAAGTGTTTTTCTTGGGAATGTGTGTTTTTGGGAGCCATGCTAAGCTTTTTGTAGACCAAACAACTCAAATTTTTTTTTTCCGTCCACAGGACCTTCTTCCAAAATAAGGGGCTTGCCAAATGTGCTTTTTCATACTCAGGCGCTCTGTTTGGGGGTGTTTCGAAACGGCTTCTTTCGCTCCCTCCCCATACAGCTTTCCTTGTCAAAAGGGGCTGTATTGTTGACCGATGACGGGCACCATCTGCAGCAAATGATGGGGCAGCTCTTTGGGGGTGGCTGTGGATTGTCCTTGATCTTCTCACCATTCTTCTTCTCTGCCTTTCTGATATTTTTCTTGGCCTGCTTAACAAGAACTGTCCCTGTGGTCTTCCATTTCCTTACTATGTTCCTCACAGTGGAAACTGACAGGTTAAATCTCTGAGACAACTTTTTGTATCCTTCCCCTGAACAACTATGTTGAACAATCTTTGTTTTCAGATCATTTGAGAGTTGTTTTGAGGAGCCCATGATGCCACTCTTCACAGGAGATTCAAATAGGAGAACACTTGCAATTGGCCACCTTAAATACCTTTGCTCATCATTGGATACACCTGGCTATGAAGTTCAAAGCTCAGTGTGGTTACAAAACCAATGTTGTGCTTCAGAAATTTCAGTAAAAAGTAGTTGGGGAGTATTCAAATCAATAAAATGATAAGGGTACCCACATTATTAGACCAGTCAAAATTTGGTTTAATGCATATTGCACATTTTGTGTTGTACAATAACCTCATTTAAATCCGGAAAAAATTACTGGTGTCCATCAGTTATTAGATATATCAAATTGAAATGGCTGTTGCAAACACCAAAAAATTTAGAAACTAAAAATGATTAAGATTAATAGGGGTGGCCAAAACTTTTTCTATGACTGTATTATTGTGTGTGTGAATATATTTATATATATTTTTTTATAATATATGTGTGTGTGTGTGTGTGTGTGTATATATGTGTGTATGTGCATATATAAAATAATATAATATATATATATATATTATAAATAATAAAAACATATTTTCTTTTCTCTATATAGAAAAAAAAACCCACATGATAAAGATAAACATAATTGGTATTGCTGCATCCATAACAGTCAGAATTAACAAAATATGTAATTTGTCCTGACAAAGCAAATGTATTTTTTAAGGTTCTTTTTTAAAGTATTAAAACACAAAAAAACTATTTAAACTTTGGAATTGTCGGAACCGTACCAGCCCCGTAGAATACAGACAACATGTCATTCATACCAAGCACTGAACACTATAAAAAACAAATATGCACAGTTGCTTTATTTTACACGTTCCACCACACAAAGAAATATTTTAGGGCTTCCAGGTGCTCAGTGGCACCATTAAAAAGTATATCTTGCCCCCAAAAAACTATGTAGATGACAAAAAAATTGATGGCCCTTGGAAGGTAAGGAAGAAAAAAATTAAACTAAAACAGCTGCATCCTTAAGGTGTTAAAGGGGTTTTCTCACCATGCAGTTTTAAAGCCACAGACTTTTCTTTCCCTCTGATCTCGTCAGGCTGAGGGTGGTTCTATAGCAGTGATTAGTATATTTAGCTTCTCTGTAACTAGCTGAGACATTGCAGAGATATAAGAGCAGGAGATCAAATCTTCCGTAAACAAAGCTGCTGTGTGAGAGAAAACAACTGCTTAACTGTAAGCAAAAGCTAATCTTGTTAGAGATAAATTAGTCAGCTCATAGTAAGCTCCGACCATGGTGACATCCCTCCCTGCTCTCTGCTCTAATCAGATAGGCTATGTTCACACGGCTGATTTTGGGACGTATTTCAGTTCGTATTGCGCGCTTTATGCGCGCAAATACGGCTGAAATCCGTCCCTGTCATTACGGTAATCCACAGTTCTCATAGAGAACTATGGATTCCATCTCTTCTCCCCGCTCGCGAAACACGGCGAGCGGGGAGAAAGTGACATGCACATTATCCCGGCGGGATACGCACCGTGGATAATGAAAGTCTATGGGGCTGGCGGGCTGCCGCCCCCCGCCCCCGTACACACACCATAATTGCGGGCGGAATCCGTCCCGCAATTACAGCGTGAATCAGCCGTCTGAACATAGCCATAGAGTTATGGTCAGGTAACCAGAGAAAGCTGTGTGCACCCAGAACAGATACAATCTCTTATCTCCTGAGGAAAGTAAAATCAAAAGACTAATGTATTTGTAAAAAGTTAAAGGGGTTGTCTCACTACAGGATTGCTTTTTTTATGTTAAAGATCTTGCAAAAACAAGTCACTTTGCACTATATGTCCATTAACAGTGTCCTACCTATTCTGAGATATCCCCTCTTCTATAGGCTGCATCAGCTCCTCAGGTCGCTATAGCTACAGACCTGTTTGATCTCTCCTGATAGGCTGCCAGCTACAGACCTGGCTTCTACAGCAGCCTAGTGGAAGCCAGTAAACCTGCCCCTGGATTCAAAATGAAACCAAGAAAACAGAACTGAGGTAAGATGAATCAATGTAGTGAGACAACCCCTTTAAAAATTACCTGTCCCCACATGTTGAAAGCTAATCTTTGTAGTGAGAAAACCCCTGTAAGGATCCTTAAGCTGATCAAAGAGGGTGCTGACAGTTGGAACCCTATCTTAAGAGATAGGTCATTAATTTTGTAGGACTAGAGAACAATAACTTCTGAATAGTAAGGGGTGACTAAAAAACTAGAAAATGTGTCCTGCTTACGTCTTATATTTCAGAGTGAAGCTCAGAGTTTGCAAACACCTGATACCCCTGCATCTATATGAGGGTCCTAAAATCCTCCAAGTAGGTATATAACGCTGCAGAGGTGATAATATAAAACGATAAGCATCACATCAAACCGAAAAAAGGACATTCATTAATGATTATTGGTCAAAGCAGTGACACCTCATGAAGGCAGGATATGGCAAGTGTGGATCCTCTGCCAGGGACCTATCAGCACCAGTCAGGACATCACTCAGATCAGATTGCTGAGCTAGTGTAGATCTAATGGGTGCTCGCTGGCCCGTCTCTGTTAGCGGGAACACCTTATGGCACTAAATATAATGCAACTGTACAGGAAGCATGTGCTGCTCTACAGGCAGAAACCTAAGGGGTTAACCAGGAGCAGATGACCACATCATGCATCTGTCTAATTATATTTACTCAGAAAAACAAACTAGAAGGAGCCAGGGTTAAACTTATCTGATCGCGAATATTGTTCTGCTACTCACTCATCACCCTCCTAAGCAGGTTATTCATGTATCCTGGGGCCTCACAGTGCAGAAGACACCGAGCCTGAGGAGGTCATCACCTCGCCAGAAAGTAGCTGCAAAACCCATACCCAGCATGAGGAACAATACACCTGAAAAGAACCCTAAAGGGCCGTTTACACTGCACAGGACAAATACTGGTCACTGTGTACATAGATTACTTATCCTGTACTGAAACCCGAGTTTTATCCCGATTATACTCCAGAGCTGCACTCACTATTCTGCTGGTGCAGTCACTGTATACATCATTACTTATCCTGTACTGATCCTGAGTTATATCCTGTATTATATTCCAGAGCTGCACTCACTATTCTCTGGGGCGTACTGTGTACATAATTATTTTCCCGTATGTCCTGAGTTAATCCTGTATTATATTCCCAGAGCTGCATCACTGTTCTGCTGGTGCAGTCCTGGTACATAGATTACATTACTTTTCTGAAACTGATCCTGAGTTATATCCTGTATTATATTCCAAGCTGCACTCCTATTCTCTGGTGCAGTCACTGTACTACTTATTACCCTGTACTGATCCTGAGAACATCCTGTTTTTTAACTCGAATGCGCTCAAAATTCGCTGGTGCAGTCACTGTTAATACTTATTATCCTGTTGATCCTGAGTTCATCCTGTTTTATACTCCAGACTGCACTCATATTTGTGGGCAGTCACTGTGAAAATCATTATTTATCCTGACTGATCCTGAGTTACACCCGTATTATCCCAGGCTGCACTCACTATTCTGCGGTGCAGTCACTGTGTACAAACTTTCTTATTCTGTACTGATCCTGATTTACACCCTGTTTATCCTCCAGAGCTGCATTACTTTTCTGCTGGTGCAGTACTGTGAAAATACATTACTTATCCGTACTACCCTGAGTTCACCCCTGTATTTCCCCAGGCTGCACTCATATTCTGCGGGTCGTCACTGTGTACAACATTACTGACCCTGTATGATCGATTACTCCGTATTTACCCAAGCTGCACTCACTATTCTGCTGGTGCATCACTGTGTACATCTTACTGATCCTGCACGATCCTGAGTTACATCCTGTATTATCCTCCAGAGCTGCACTCACTATTCTGCTGGTGCAGTCACTGTGCACATACATTACTTATCCTGTACTGATCCAGTATTATACCCCAGAGATGCATTCAGAACTGAACTCTCCAGCATTCCCTGCCTGTTCAGTGTCTGCGTCCTGCGGTCATTCCGAGAAGTGTCGTCTGTACACCAATGTACCCATTGCTTTGTATGAAGCAAACACACAGCTTAGGTGTTACGGGGTGCGTGTGTCATGCTGACTGTTTCCAATACCTACCGGCACAACAGTTTATATACAGCTTCGGGACATAAAAAAGGGTAAATACTAGCTTTTCTCACAATGTGACATACGGCTTCCCAGACTGACAGCGGTAACACTTGAGTATCTGTATACAGACACACATATAATTGCACCATTCACACAGGGACAATGCATTGGCTCTCTCCGTGTTCGTTCCCATTCGGCAGGATAAGACCGCACTGCACATTCCATGGGAGGCAAACCAGTTCATCTGCTCCGTCTGATATTTCATTGTCACCTGCGGTATGTGGTATGTTCAGTAACTACTGACACACAGCAATCATCCCCTCCAACAAAGGCTCCATGCCAGCTGAGAAGGATTTCCAAGGTGATCTCAAACCGCCTCGCTGCAAAATAATGGGAGGATGAAGAAAACCTTGTCCTCAAGAGCAGAACTCTGCTTAAAGGGCAACTCCACAAAGCTGTTATCAGTGAGGAGCGGGAAGTGACTTCTACTCTAACCTCAGGTCTGATCACGTGACTGGTTGACACTGCTCAACCACATGGCCCCTGACAAAGTAAACTGCTTTAACATCTACAAGAATGTGGATAACAAAGTGTCTCCTCAAGGTGGGAGAAGGGCGCAGGAAGGTAACTGATACAGATTCTACATATACGTGATTAAGAGGACTATCTCCACTGTACACATCATAATGCCCCTATGTTCAAGAACAGAACTACTATAACTACTATAATACTGTTCATATGTACAAGACTATAGCTGCTATAATACTGCTCCCTATGTACAAGAATATAACTCCTATAATACTGCCCCCTATGTACAAGAATAGAACTACTATAACTACTATAATACTGTTTCATATTACAAACTTTTATGACTATAATACTTAGCCCCTATGTACAAGAAAAAACAACTCCATAAAAACTGCCCCCTATGTACAAGAATTATAACTACTATAATACTGCTCCTATGCACAAGAATATAACTACTTATAAATACTCCCTTATGTACAAAATATAATTACTATATTTCTGTCCTATGTACAAGATATAACTCCTATAAATAATGCCCCCTATTACAAGATATAATTTACTATAATACTTTCTCCTATGTACAAGAATTTTAACTACTATAATACTGCCGCCCCTATGTACAAAGAATATAATAACTTTTAAAAACTGCCCCTAAGTACAAGAATATAAAATACTATAATATTGCCCCTATGTACAAGAATATAATACAATAATTTGCCCCTATGACAAGAAATATGACTACTATAATACTGCCCTATTGTACAAGAATATAACTCCCTATAATACGCCCCTATGTACAAGAATATAATTACTATAAAAACTGCCCCCTATGTACAAAAATAAATTACTATAATACTGCTCCTATGTACAAGATATAACTACTATAATACTGCCCCCATATGTACAAGAATATAACTACTATAATTACTGTCCTTAAGTACAAGAATATAAATTTCTATTAAATTTCTGTCTCCTATGACAAGAATATAATTACTATAATACTGCCTCCTATTGTAACAAGAAATATAACTACTATTAAATACGGGCCCCTATGTACAAGAATATAACTACTATAATACGGCCCCCCATGTACAAGAATATTAACTTTCTATAATACGGCCCCCTATGTACAAGAATATAACTACATAATATGCTCCTATGTACAAAGAAAATAACTACTATAATACCGGGTCCCTATGTACAAGAATATAACTACTATAATCTGCCTCCTCATGTACAAGAATAATAACTACTATTAATGCTGCCTCCTATGTACAAGGATTTTAACTACTATAATACTGCCTCTATGTACAAGAATATAGCTACTAATAAAACTGCTTTTCCTAAGCACAAGAATATAACTACTATAATGCTGCCCTATGTACAAGAATATAACTACTATAATACTGTCCCTATGTACAAGAATTTTAACTACTATAATGCCCCTATGTACAAAGAATATAAACTTATAATGCTTCCCTATGTACAAGAAATAATCAATAAAATTAATCTGCCCTATGTACAAGAATATAACTACTAATAAAACTGCCCCCTATGTACAAGAATATAAAATACTATAATACTGCTTCTTTGTACAAGAATATAACTACTATAATACGCCCTTATGTACAAGAATTTAACTACTATAATGCTTTCCTCCTATGTACAAGAATATAACTACTATAATTTCTACACCTCCTATGTACAAGAATATAAACTTACTATAATATCCTTCCTATGTACAAAAAATATAACTACTATAATACTGCCCCCTATGTACAAGAATATAACTACTATAATACTGCCCACTATGTACAAGAATATAAGTACTATAATACTGCCTCTATGTTTCCCAAAAATATAACTACTATAATACTGCCCCTATGTACAAGAATATAGCTACTATAATACTGCTCTTATGTACAAGATTAGAACTACTATAATGCTACTCCCTATGTACAAGAATATAACTCCTATAATACTGCCCCTATGTACAGAAAAACTACTAAATACTCTCCTAAAGGACAAGTTGGTGTCTAAAATTTGTCCCCCAAAAATAAGTAGTGCTTTGAAAAATGGGGTCTTAGCAGGGTAACAATGTTATCCTGAATGTGGGGTCCATTTAAAAAAAAACAAATGTACATTAATGATTGAAATTGCAACCACAGACTAACGTTATGGGTGGTTTAGGAATATGAAATTTGATTATACTTGAATTCACTCATTTGAAGAATCAACCCAAATAACTACCTTATCCCTGGTTTACAAGACTGGTAGTAACGTCATGTGATCAATGAATCGCCAATCTGTACACATTATCAAAGCATGTAAAGGCGCTATAACACAAGTGTGCACAGGAGATTCACCCTCTGTTAACTTTAACATTTGGGAAAATGTTGCCCCCTTGGGGAAACAAAAAAGACTATGCGTATAGATCATCAACTCAATAAGCCCAAACAGTTTTCTGATCATCCCCTAAAATTTGGGAAAAACCAGAAGCTGGAGGCCATTTTCTTGCTGTTTTGCATAACATGGTGTCGGACTGGCCCAGGAAGATTTTTTTCCCTGAAAAAGAATCTTACCCGAACACTATTTCTTCCTGCAGGGGACAATCCCTCCGTCAAAGGGGTTTTCCAAATATTTTAAAAAGCTCACTTCACCCCTCTGTGTTAAAATGAAAAACCCCCTACAACCCTCCCCTCACCACCCTTTAGAGTTTCCCGTGTCTGCCCCCGGGTCCCTCTGATATGTACGTTCATGGAACACATGATACTGCGCCAAACACTGACCCCTGTGGTACATGCTGTGCATGCAGATTTTGGTTTTCAGTATCATGTGATCCATGAACGTGATGTCATCACTGAGGGACCAGGAAGGAACACAGATATTCTGGCAGCGCTGGTGGTGTTGGGAGAGGTTAGTATGGGTCTATTTTAGCGCAGTGGGAAGTGGTAGGGAGGTTTTTAAATCTCCCAAAAACTATTTTAAAGGAATTTCATCAAAAAAAGATTATTGTTTAACTCACATTTTTTGTTTAAAAACTTTTTGGAATTTTTGGTTATTTTTTTTTTAAATTTTCCCTATCACTTTCAGTATTTTTTATTGATTCTTAATCCTGCAGTTTTTTACTTTGGCCCCTGGCCTAATAATTTTCTACACTTCCCGTTCTGTAGAGGAAATTTCAGTTGGGCTGCTCATTAAGTACAAGCAGGGTCAAAAATAAAAAGGGGACACCAAAGTGTAAAGTAACACAGAATCCACCCCGTACAAAAGGGGGAAATCACAGTTTTTCCCTCACCCTCCCGACAGTGATTTTTTCAAGGTCACACGCATGACTAGAAAATCTCCTAAGAATCCATGGGACAGAAAACCGTCTTAAAGGGGTTTTTGCCAAGAAGTGAGTTCCTTACCTCTTTTGCTAGGAAAGAAGATAAATCAGCATGCAGCACTAAGGGGGTGAGGAGGGGGGATGGCAAAGAGAGCGAGGAAGCAGGGAGCGTCTGCAATGTTCACTCAAATAATTACATTACAGCCAGTGGATCCTCTATACAGCAGACAGCCTCATACACTGCACTTTTCTCCCCAGTCCCTCCAAAGCTTGTTCATGTTCCCTTTCATCAGATAAGAAGTGCAAACAGGCAAGTGGCCAGATCAGCCCCTGTCAGTGTCCTGGTCGTGTCTAATGTAAACTGTCAGGAAACTAAGGGGGACTGAGCAATGCTGTAGCTCTCACAGGCTTCACTTTTTGTAATCACATATATTTAGAAAAGTGATTAAATACCCATTTTGGAGGATCCCACGTCAACATTACATCGTGACAAAACCCCTTTAAGGCTCCTATGTGCATGAAGCTACTGTAAAGCATCTCTCTGACTGCTGTTAAAGCAGTGCAAGCAAGAATGTCTTCCCCACAATCATATATAGAGAAATCTACAATCATGAAATAAAAAAGGCTAAGAGGAAAAGAATAAGGATCAAGGTTTTGATTTAATAAGTAAAAAAAAATAATTTGCGACAGATTCCCTTTAAGTGTATGGTAAACATGAGTGGAGCCTAAAATCTGCCCTCTATAGGTAATACCCAGACTCTACTGCAGACAGATGAATAAACCCAACCAGAGAGAGGACTATGGGATTGTAGTCTAAGCGATTGCCCCGAGTGAGGCATCATTATAGGTAATGGACCTGCAGCTTGTTTTCTCGACATTGTGTAATCTATTTAAAGGTCCAACACTAACGCCTTAGGTAAGTGGCCAATCAGCGGGCGACTCCCACTTAATGAGTGGTTTATGCTCTGTCTAAATTTAGGCCTTAATAATCGCTCCAGGAGTCAGGACAGAGTGTCTGAGGTCATTAGCAGCAACAAAGCGACAACGATCGGAAGAGTCGACCTGCAAAGTATTAACGGTAATTAATCCATCACCAGCAGAAAGCGGGAGGGGGAGGGCCGCCGCTGTAGGAAGGAGCAAAACAGAACTTGTCGTGAAATGTAGGGCGGCCTCTGGGCATCCAACTAAAACAAAGCAGGCAGCAAGTGCACGCCAGAGCGGCCCAACCTGCTCATGTCAGGTGAAGAAAGCTGGGAAGGGGCCCTTTAAGAACAGAACTACAGCTACATCGTTATCACGAACTTATAGGCTGGCGACACCTAAAGTTCTTTTCACCCTAAAGGCGCAGAGTGTAACACGCTTATTTGGGCCGTGCGGATATGGCGCCGTACTTCCGCCGCGGTATTTTATGCACTGCAGTACGAGCTCCAATCCGTCCGCGATGTCATTACGACGCAATCCACGATCTCATAATCGCCGGTGGATGCTAGTGAAAATCTATGGGGCCGGGCGGGCAGCGCCCGCCGCCGCGCACCCCCGGCTCCTCTATTCAAGCCTAATTGCAAGCGAAATCCGTGGCCTCGCAATTACTGCTTGAATAAGTCCTTGTGAACCGTGCCTAAGGAACAGAAAAAAACAGTAAAGATAAAAAACAGCATCCCAAAATGCAGAAAAGTCAAAAAGCTTACATTTTTATGGAAAGTTCCAGCAGTAAACGGCTACATGTCAAGCCATATAAAGGCTATGTTCACAACTGCATACTTTCTGGCGCGTCCATGTTCGCCCGTATTTGCGCTCTAAAGGGACATGTCACACGGCTTAAAATGGTGCCGTATTTCGGGTCCTTAATTACCGCCGAAGTGCGACCAATTACGGGCCTGAAAACGTGCCCATTCATTATCGGTAATAGATCACAGTAGTATCTCATATGAGAAACTATGATCAACGCCTCCTCTCCCCGCTGTAGTAGTGATAGTCCTATGGGCCGGCGGCGAAGTGCCGGCCCCCTGCTTACTCCCCGCGATCGCCGCCCCGCCCCTGACCACGACGGCGTAATTGCGTGGGCGTATAACACGTCCCGCAATTAAGCCGGAGGTGAACATAGCCCTAATACGGCGGCGAGATGTGCTCTCGATGCAGAAGCATTAGCGGTAATCCATGGCTCCTCATAGAGAACTATGGATGTACGCCTGCCTCTCCCTAGCTTGTAACAATCCGATTCGTATTGTACGGTCGGGGAGGCTAAGTGACATGTCAATGCACTTGCGTCGAATACGTGACCGGGAGGCGCGGAGATTAATGTACATGTCGTATTGGGGCCGGCGGCATGCCACCCTACCCGCGGCGGGGCACGGGAAGTACGAGCGAATTGCGTGGAGCTCCCGGAAAGAGCACCATGTACTGGGAGGGCGGGGAGGGCTCACGCAGCTGCTGACACCCACGGCTATGTTCAACACATGCGTAATTAACGGGCACGTATCAGTGAACGGGTCAATAGCAATTATGCCGTGAGTGATTTGGAGTCACGGCTAACAGCGCGGTACTCCCGCAGAAGGCGGGGGAGAATAATGAGCATGGATCGATTACTTTCGGCGAATACTGCGCGCGAGTACTGCATGTCAATGAAGTGCCGGGGGCGGCCATGGATGCCGGCTACCCCTGTGCGCGGTGAGAGTACGCGCTGATCAACGTGGCTACTGGCGCCAAATTACCCGGCGTAAAGTTGCAGCCGGGGTACTGTGAGCAGCAACCGGGCAATTTACAGGGGTCGTGTGAACATAGCGGGTGGGTGTCCATATACGCTGCAGCATCAAATCGTGTTTCTTTTGGGGAGCTCACTGAGCTAATATGACAAACGAAGCGGACGTACTCCTCGTGGGCGCGCTGGGGGGGTGGAGGGTATCTGCGGGACATGCCCTGCCGGGCCTGCGCAATGTACATTGGCATTTCATCGTGTCGTGTATTCGCCGCAAGTAATTGACACCGTCACTTATCTCCCAGCACTGTACACAATAACAATCGTAAATTGACGAGCGGGGATAGGAGAGGCGTATCCATAGTTCTCTACGAACTATGGATTACTGTAATTTCGGCGTGCATCTCGCTCATATTAGAGCGCAAATACGCCGCGAAATGCGCACCGAAATTAGCCCGTGTGAACATAACACTTAAAAGCATGGCAGAACCCCATAACAACAGCAAGCAATTATCTTTCATCCAATACTTTGTAGAGTTAAGGATGCATTCTGAATTTTCTGGAATCTCCACTCTACAAGTACATGGCGATAGAGATCCTTATTGAAACAACCATTGCGCATGCGCCAACATGCATACAGCCGCACTGCGCATGCGCGCCCTCAATATAACTTAAAAAAGAATTGTTTAAGGCAATAGAAGGAAGGGAGAAGTCAGCCAACAGTGGAGGTGGTGTAGAAAATCTCCCAAACACATCACTTCATTCATAGGGTACTCTCTCTGCTATTTACTATGATGGTGTGCTTATTAGGATACTTATATATGATATATATATATTAATATAAATATAGTATAAATGATATATATATATATATATAGTATATATATATAATATATATATAGTATATACATAATCGAAACTAGATGCTACAGTAAAGACTGACACATGAAAGCAACAAAAGAGAAGAAGAGGGAATACGTATGGCATATCCTATCTGCTGCCTGTGGAAAACGAGTGAAGTGACAGTCGCTATATGAAGTGCAATAATGGTCAGTAGTAGATGTCTACCAGCTGATTCATGAATAGAATTCCGCGTCACTGTCAAGTGAAGGACTGACCAACAGTAGACAGGGGCAAATGAGGACACTGTAATATGCAGAGGTCTGGAAAAAGCTGGATAACGCTCAATAATCTGCATAATGAATATAATGCAATGACTACAGTAAAGACTGAAATAGAGCAAAAGAAGAAGAGAAATGCTGTGGTTTACAAAAGTCTTCCTACTCCTTGAACTCTTCTTCATTTTTAAACGTTATAGCCACAACTTAAATGCGCGAGATTTAATTGATAAGTTTATGGTGATAAACAGACACACAAGTAGCAAGTATTTGCAATTGAAGTGCAATAGAAAATATACATGCTTCTCCAATTTGTTACAGAATTAAAGAAACTGAAAAGTGTGTGAGTTGCGTCAGCGTGTATTCTACCCGTCTGTAGTCAATACTTGGTTAGCGCCACCTTTGGCTGCGTTGACAGCTGGCAGTCTATATGTGGTCACTTTCTCGGATAAGTCGATAGGCTGGAATTTTTGCCCATTACTTCTTTGCAGAAATCCGCTCACGTGATCAATTGGTTGAGGTGTAACGTTATGCAACATCAATTAAAAATACATTTTTAAGTTTGATTGGTAGTCACATTTAAAAATGAGGAACCAGTTATCAGAGGGGTAAGGAAGGCGCATTTTGCAACCCACTGTATGTAGGGCAAATGAATGAGTCATTCTATGCCTGTGGTAAGTTGTGTGACAACCCTTACTATTCTATATTATCTGCATAATGAATATAATGCAAGGAAGACAGTAAAGACTGACACACATAGGCAAGGAAATATAACTCTACAGAATGATGCAGAATAAAATATGGTTCTATGGAAGGTTGGGTAAAAAAAAAGCAAACAAGACCTCAGCCCTAATCTCGTCTGTGAAAGCTGCAGCCAGACTACTGTTATCAACTCCTGGTGCTTAAAGACAGGATATACAGATATAGACAACTATATATAATGCAATTAAGTCTGCAGTAAATGACTCTGGGCGAGGACAGGACATATTCGTCACATGGCTTAGCGCCGGAAACGCGTTTCTCTTGCCTTGACATATACAGGGAACACCTAATAAGGCTAGGCGGAAAGCAGCAGGATCAAAACCCATCTAATCATAATAAGTAACAATCAATACAACATCGTATTCACACGCCCAGCTCGGCTTCGCCGGTCTCGGTACCAGCTCAGCTAAAACCTCCTCAATGAGCCTGTTTATCATCGCCACATCTAACACCGCCAAAAGGGATGGGGTGCGGGTGTCACCTCCGTGTGCTACATGCATCCATTAAAAAATCCACCAAAACAGAAACTTCCGATGCATTTTGGTCATGTGCTACATACGTTCTGACAGCAGGGATGAAATGCGTGGCCACAACAAAGCAAGACAACATGATGAGCCTTACGACAGTGGGAAGGGGGTTGAAAAGGGGATTCGGCCCCCTTGAACTTATTAACGCTTTTTGCCACATTTTCAGGCTTTCAAACAAAGATATGAAAGTGTTTAAATTTTTTTATAAGAATGCGAACAACAAGTGTGTGAAACATTGTGAAGTGGAGAAACGATAATTTATTGGATATTTGTAAACTTTTTGTGTAAAAAAAAAACGAAAAAGCAAAATAAAACTGAAAAGTGTGCGTGTGCAAAAATTATTCGTCCCCTTAACTAAAGCCTATGGATAGCGCCTACCTTTTTTGCTGCGATTACAGCTGCAAGTCTGCTGGGGTTTATGTCGCTATCAGTTTTTGCACATTGAGAGAGCTGAAATTCTTGCCCATGTCTTCCTTGGCTGCAGCTAGAGAGCTCAGTGAGGTTGGCTGGAGAGCTTTTGTGAAACAGCTGGAGCTCAGTGGAGGTGGAATGGATAAGGCATTTTGCTTGAAACAGCTGGATCTCAGTGAGGTGGATTGGAGCGAGCGTTGTGTGAACAGCTGGAGCTCAGCAACAGTTGGATGGAGAGGGCTTGTGAACTCAGCTGGAGCGTCGCGTGAGGTTGATGGAGAGGCGTATGTGAACAGCTGGAGCACAATCGTTAGGTAGGAAGACGAGTGCGTTATGTTGAGCACGTGAGCTCAGTGAGGGTTGGCGATGTGAGAAGCGTATGTGAACATCGGAGCTCGTGAGGTTGATTGGAGAGCGTGTTGTGAGCAGCTGGAGCTCAGTGAGGTTTGATGGAGAGGCGTTTGTGAACAGCTGGAGCTCAGTGAGGTTGGATTGTAGAGCGTTTTTTGAGCAGGTGGTAGCTCATAGGTTTGATGGAGGACGTTTGTGAGCGCAGCTGAAGCTCATGAGTTGGATGGAGAGCGAAGAGTGGAACAGGCTGGACTCAGTGAGGGGGGGTTGATGGAGAGCGTTGTGTGAACAGCCTGAGCTCATAGAGAGTGTGGATGGAGAGCGTTTGAGCCAGCTGGAGCTCAGTGTCTAGGTAGGATGAGAGCGGAGAGTTGGTGAGCAGCTTGGAGCTCAGTGTGAGGTTGGATGAGAGTTGTTTTGTGAGGCAGCTGGACTGCAGAGAGGGTTTGGATGGAGAGAGCTGTTTTGTGAACAGCTGAGCTCAGTAGAGGTTGGATACGAGGAAGCGTTGTGTGAACACTGGGAAGCCTACAGTGAGGTTTGGATGGAGGAGTGTGTTTGTGTATGAACAGCTGGGAGCTCATGGATGTTGAGGATGCAGCGTTTGTGATCAGCTGAGAGAAGCGTCAGTGAGGTTGGATGAGGCAGACGTGATGAGCAGCTGGAGCTCAGTGAGGATATGGATGGAGAGCGTTTGTGAGCAGCTGAGCTCAGTGAGTGTTGAATGGCGAACCGTTAGATGTGAGCAGCTGAGCTCAGTGAGTTGGATGGAGAGTATGATTTGAGCATCTGGAGCTCAGTGAATGGTTAGGATGGATGAGGCGGTGTTGTAGCAGCTGAGCTCAGGTAGTGAGGTTGGATGGCTACTGTTTGTGAGCAGTTGGCAAGCTCAAGTGAGGGTGGTATGGTGAGGGCGTTGTGGAGCAGCTGGAGCTCAGTGAGGTTGGATGGACGATAGCGTTTGTGAGCAGCTGGACTCAGTGGAGGTTGGATGGCGAGCGTTTGTGAGCATAGCTGGAGCTCAGTGAGGTTGGATGGAGAGAGCGTTTGGTGACAGCTGTAGCTCAGTGGAGGTTGGATGGAGAGCGTTTTGTGAGCAGCTGGAGCTCAGTGAGGTTGGATGGAGAGCGTTTGATGAGCACATTTTCAGCTCTTTGCCACAGATTCTCATTGATTTCAGGTCTGGGAGTAGATGTGACTTGGCCATGTCCAACACTGGAGACAGTTTGATTTGGGAACCTATACCATTGAGAATTTATGCTTTAAGAGTTGGTGATGGTAATCATTGTCATGAGTGGAAGATAATGCGATCTCCGACCCCGTCTGCAGGTCTTTTCAGACGTACCAACAGGTTTTTCTTTCCAAATGGTCCGCAGTATTTGGCTCCATCCCACTACCATGCATTGTAACCATCTTCCCTGTCCCTGCTGAGAAGAAAAGCCCAACCATGTGCTGCCTCCTGACCATGTGTTGACAGTGGGATGGTTGTTTCCTGGTCTTCCCAGATGAGCTGCCGCCCACCATGTGTGACAGTGGAGTGATTGGGTTCCTTGGTCTTCATGTATGCTGCCCACCACCATGTGGACAGTGAGGGATGGGTGGGGTTCAGGTGGTGTGATACTGTTGCAGCTTTTATACGACAAACATAATCATTAATCATTGTGGGCCAACCGAGTTGGATATATTGGTTCATCTGACAATCCACCTTGTTCGCGCATGTGATGGCGTCTCCCAGGCGGCCCCTTCTTTCACATGTTTTGTGGGTGTCTCCCAGGCGGCTCGCCTTCGTCCACGCTGTTTGGTGTCTCCCTGGTGGCCCCTTCGATCCACATGTGTTGGTGTCTCCCAGGCGGCTTGTGGAAAACTTAAACCAGGACTTATTGTATGGATCCTCTTTGAGAGCAATGCTATCTTCTTGCCTCTTCCATTAAAGGGCCGAGATTTGTTGCGAGTGTACACTGATGATGTTGTCCTATGGACAGACTCGTCCCACCGACACTGAGATCTCTGGCATTTTCATCCAGAGTGATCCAGGGGCCTCTTGGCTGCAACGATCTGGTCTAGTCCGTCTCCTTGTGTTATGAGTAAGAAAGTTTAGAGGGTGCACGGTCCGGGTCTTGGTAAACATTTGGCAGTGGCGTGATACTCCCTTCCATACTTCAATATGATCTGGCTTGACGTCTCCTTGGTGATGTTTTAAAGTTTGGAAGATCTTTTTTGTATCCAAATTCCGGCGATTAAACATGCTCCACAAGCATCACAGGACCTGCCTGGTGTGTTCCTTGGTCTTCATGAGAGCTCGCTGTGCTTCAAAACAGAAACACCTGAGACTAACAAAGAGACAGTGTGCATTTATAGCGTGGCGACTTGATACACACAGGTGGATTATGCTTTATCATCAACAGTCATTAAGGACAACATGGGATCAGAGGAGAGCCTCACTGAACTTCTGGACAGAGTTTGCCGAACTAAAGTAAAGGGGCCGGAATAATATTGCACGCCCCACTTTTGCATTTTTTTTATTTTTTACAAAGTTAAAAATATCCAATAGAATTTCGTTCCAACTTGCTCGCAAATTGAGTGTCGCGAACTTGTTGTTGATTCGTCACGAAAAAAAAATTAAAATTTATATCTTTATGAGTTTGAAGCCTTGAAATGTGGCAAAAGGTTTGAAAGGTCTCAAAAAATGGGGCCGAATACTTTCAGCAAGGCGACTGATATACAGAGATCATACTACAATAAGATTGAATTCAGGTTACATCTCAGACATATAAGCTAGGAAAAAGAAACGTCTTTGCTAAAACATTTGTAACGTATTTCACCCAAAATCACTACATGTCTGAAACGTATCAGCAAATGCCTCAAAAGTCAACCCTTAGGTTATGTCTACACTGCATAGCATTACGATCGGATTTTCAGTGCTTTTAGGATTTTCAGCCCCATAGAGGACAATAGAAAAAATGACCTGTACAGCTCATCTTTCGGCATCGAGACCCTTACGAATTCCAATTGTACGAGCGACGTCAAAAAATACAAGGCGACTGCTACATTTTTTGTTGCAAAACGTGAACACAAAAACGAGTTCGTTTTGGCCGTTGTTTGTGTCGAGATGCAGTGATAAGACAGAGTGCTTACAGGAGCCAGAGCTCGAGATACCCATAAAGGAGAAAAGATCCACTTACTATAGAAGTACACGGAAACACAATTTGATCTATTAAATGGTTGTCAAACGCGTTGTCGTGCCGTGCTTTAAATCTGGAGACTCCATACACATGCAAGTTCTCTGAGGAAAAGCTTGCTATGAACGAATGTACCCTGAAAACAAAAATCACCCAATGCATTTTGGTCTTGTGCTACATCCATCTTGAGAGCAGCATGAATTTTTTGCATGTTCAACCAAAAAAGACTACAAGTTCAAAACGTATCACCAAATGCCTCAAAGTCACCCCTGACTACAAAGAGCTGCCGTTGAAATAAAAAAATCCACTTACTATATTTAAAGCACAAAATCTCTATTAATTTGCTTACGCGTTTTGCTTCTTTATTTAAACCATAGCTGCTCTTTAAAAACCAAAGTGAGATTTGCTGTGTGGTCACCAGTTTTACTAACTGATCCACTGTAGATGAATTTTTTACCAACGCGTTTTGGAAAATTCTAGGTTTCAATTTTTGTGCTGTTGATTCCAAAATGTCCATCCATTTATTTCTAGGAGCTCTGGTTTCTGGGATATTGAGTCATTACCTATAGATCTTATTTAGACTCTATTGGCGACATGTCTGAACATTGTCGCTGACAGGCCATTTCTAAATAGCTTTAAGGCAGTGTAGAATGTGCCGACCGTATGACCCTGGTTTCTTCTGCAGGTCATGACATACAAGGGGCAGTGGTAGAGTCCAATACCACAAGTGGCTGGCTCAGGCACCACCTTACCCTGGAGTCTGGCTGTTCTTCTGCAGAGTCATACATACAGGGCAGGTGTGAGAAGAGGTGCGCAATACCACGCTAGTCCCCCCCCCCCCCTGGCTCGAGGCACCACCTTACCCTGGTCTGTTCTGAGTCTGCAGGTCCATACATACAGGCGCGTGTGGTAGAGCCAAACACAAGTCGTGCCTCAGGAGCATCACCTTTTACCCTGGATCTTTTCTTTGCAGGTCCATACATACAGGGCAGTGTAGCAGCCAATACCCACAATCTGCTCAGGCAACCACCTTTACCCCTGGTTGGCTGTTCTTCTGCAGGTCATACATACAGGGCAGTGTAGGAGGTCTATACCACAAAGTCTGTGCTGCAGGAACGCGACCTTTACCCTGGTCTGTTCTTCTGCAGGTCATACATACATGGGGGGGGGGGTGTGGCAGTGTAGAGCCAATACGCCACAAGGTCTGCTCAGGCACCAGCTCTTACCCTGTCGGCTGTATCTTCTGCAGGGTCAGAGATAGACAGGGGCAGTGTAGAGCCAATACCACAAGTCTGGCTGCAGGCACCACCTTTATACCCTTGTCTGGTTCTTCCTGCCATGGTCATACATACAAGGAGTTTTTTTTCCAGTTGTAAAGCCAAATACCACAAGTCTGTACTCAGGCACCACCTATACCTGGTCTGTTCTTCTGCAGGTCATACAAGTACATGTGCAGTGACTAGAGCCAATACCACAAGTCTGGCTCAGGCACCACCTTTGCCACCAGGACACTGGCTGTTTCTTTCTGCAGGTCAGTACATACAGGCGGCGGTGTATAGCCCAATGCCGCACAAGTCTGGCTCAGCACCACTTTGTCTCCGATGGCTGTTCTTTCTGCATGGTCATGAGCATACAGGGCAAGTGTAGTGCCAAGTACCACAATTCTGGTCCAGGCACCACCTTTGGCCCTGTCCTGGCCTTGTTTTCGTCCGATGCAGGTCAAACATGCTCAGGGCAGTGTGAGAGCCAATACGCACGGAAGTCTGGCTCAGGCATCGACCTTTACCTGGTCAGGCCTGTTCTTCTGCAGGTCATACATACAGGGTAGTGTGAGCCAATACCACAAGTCTGGCTCAGGCACCCACCTTTACCCTGGTCTTGCTGTCTTCTGCAGTCATACATACAGGGCAGGTAGAGCCCAATACCACAAGTTCTGGCTCATGCTCCACCTTTACCCTGGTCCGTTCTTCTGCAGGTCATACATACAGGGCAGTGTAGAGCCAAACCTCAAGTCTGGCTCAGGCACCACTTTACCCTGGTCTGGCTGTTTCTTCTGCCAGGTCATACAATACAGGCGCAGTGTAGAGCCAATGACAACAAGTCTAGGCTCATGCACCACCTTACCCTGATCGTGGCCTGTTCTGTTGCAAGGTCATACATACAGGGCAGTGTGCGAGCCAATACCCACAAGTCTGGCTCAGGCCCACCTGTTACCCAGGGTCTGGCTGGTTGCTTCTGCCAGGTCATACATACAGGTGGTCATGGGGTGATGAGCCCCAATACCACAAGTCTGGCTCGAGGCAGCCACCTGTTACCCTGGTCTGGCAGTTCTTCTATAGCGCAGGTCAGATACAGAACAGTGCAGAGTAGAGCCAATACCATCAAGTCTGGCTCATGGGCACCACCCTTTTATCCTGGTCTGGCGCTGGTTTCTCTAGCAGGTCATAGCATACGGGGCAAGATGTAAGCCAATACCACAGTCTGGCTCAGGGCACCACCTTTACCCTGGACTGGGCTATAATCTTCTGCAGGTCATACATACAGGGGCAGTGTAGAGCCCAATACACAAGTCTGGCTCAGGACACCACACCTGATTACCCTGGTCTTTTTACTTCTGCGCAGTGTCATACCGATACAGGGTAGTGTGAGAGGCCTAATAACCACAGTCTGGCTCAAGTGGCACCAACCTTTACCGCTGGTCTGGGCTGTTCATTTCTGCAGGTCATAGCATGACAGGGCATTGTAAGCCAATACCACAAGGTCTGGCTCAGGCACCACCTTTACCCTGTCTGGCTGTTCTTCAGTCATGTCATACATACAGGGCAGTGTAAGCCACTGCCACAAGTCTGCTCAGCACCACCTTTACCCTGGGAGCGAGGTTTCTCTGCAGGGTCGCATACATACAGCGGCGATGTAGGCCAATACCACAGGTCTAGCTCAGGCACCCTGGTCTGGCTGTTCTAATTGTTCTGCGTCTAGGTTTGCCGTTAAACATTCATAAATGTGTCTGATTCTACGAATGTGGTGCGACGCCCCCAAAATGCCACAAAAATTGTGCAGGCGCTTATCGGGTCACGCGAAGGTTTGGAGTGCGACTAATGTCATACATCGTATTGAACAGGGCTATAGAAAGGCTTTCTGACAGCAGATAACTGCGCAGCCCTCTTTCATGTCACATGTCATCCTATTTTCCTCAACAGCCATTCTTTGAGGTGGTATAACAATATAACTTTTTAATGACGTTTGTAGATTCTGATTGCTGTTAATGCGGACAGTAGAAGACAGTGGCCTCTGAGAAAACATGGAGAAAGGAGAAAAAGATATCAGAGAACCTTTGGTTGATAGAGAAGAGATCATGTTGCCACCACTGCACATCAAACTTGGACAATTTGTGTAGGCTTTGAAGAGAGATAGAATGTGTTTTAGCTACATATGTACAAAATTTCCTGTGTGGAGCATGAAGAAGCTTAGGAAAGTATATTTGATGGACACCAAAACCAGGAACTAATGAAAGATCAATGCCTTAAAGATTGAGTGGACAACACCGAGGGACGTGCGTGGACAACACCGAGGGACGTGCGTGGACAACACCGAGGGACGTGCGTGGACAACAGCCGAGGGGCCGTGCGAGGACGAACACCGAGGGCGTGCTAGGACAACACCTGAGGACGTGCGTGGGCACAACACGCGAGTGACTGCGTGGACAACCCGAGAGGACGTTTGCGTGGACCAACACCCGAGGGACGTTGCGTGGACAACACCGAGGCGCGTTGGACAACACCGAGGGGACGTGCGTGCGACAACACACGAGGGAGCAGTGGCGTGGACGCGACACCGAGGGACGTGCGGGTGGACAGACACCGGGTGTGCGTGCGTGGACAACACCGAGGGACGTGCGTGGACAACACCGAGGGGCGTGCGTGGACAACACCGAGGGGCGTGCGTGGACAACACCGAGGGGCGTGCGTGGACAACACCGAGGGACGTGCGTGGACAACACCGAGGGAGCGGCGTTGGAGCGCGCGCACCGAGGGGTCGTGCGTGGACAACACCGAAGGGACGTGCGTAGGACAACACGAGAGGGCGTGCGTTGGACCTACACCGAGGGACGTGCGTGGTGACAACACCGAAGAGGACGTGGCGTGACACGAGAACAAATAACAAAAGAAACATATCACGAGGGAACGTGCGTGGACAACACCGAGAGACGTGCGTGGACAACACTGAGGGACGTGTGTGGTCATTAATTGTGTCGAGGGGGTGGGGGGTAGGGGGCGCAGGGGGGAGAGGGATTATTAAGATTTTCCTTGGGAACTGTAAGGCCGAGGACAATTCTGAACTCAGGAAAGACCGTTTCCAAGATCCTGTGGACAACACTGAGGGATGAGCGTGATCATTTTGTATGGTCGTTAAGAATTTCCTTGGGAACTATAAGGGCATGTTCACACTGTGTTTTTGACAGGTTCGACGGGAGTGTTTCCTCGGCGGCCGAAAACCTCGGAGTAAAATCGCTTCCAAGATGCCCCCAGTTTCATTTCATTGATTCGCTATGTAA